>BMAV01014270.1:260564-327043 GCA_019973955.1 Trichonephila inaurata madagascariensis | reverse complement strand
ACCATAGAGTTTCCTTCCTTGAGAAACTCTTATTTTTATATATAAAAATTGTAAATGTCGCTTCAAAAATATGTTAGAGAAAATATGAATATTTGCATTTCTATTGGCATATTTGAATCTGAACTCATCTAGCCCATCGCATACACTAGATCAGCGATCAGTAACCCCTTTTGTAGTAGAGCATATTTCTGGAATAATGTTTGGAGGCCACCTAGACACTCACGATTGAAAAACAATTTTTAAATGTGAATATCAGATATAAAGGCATTATAAATAAATGTGGCGATCTCCACCAAATGACCCATTTCCTGTAAGAGAACTAACGATGTCTCAAAGCTCATATATAGTTTCGGGAAGATAACTATTCAAAACGGACAATCCGACGCTTATGTTGAAAGGCATGTCAACCTTTGACTTCCACCTATCCAGTTGACAGAAAGGTTACCGGCGCAGTTAACATGATAATCTCCGACTTCAAATTCCACCGTAGGAGGGGTAGAAAGGACCAATGGCCGAATAGTAATCCCGATTACGTCCAAACAGAAGTTATCTTACGTCATGCGAGGCTTTGAAGGGAGTGATGTATTCCACATATAGAGACATCAAATGAGGAAACTCAGATGCTTCAACATTCTACGACACTCCAATACAGACTCTCCAAGAGACTCCCAGACTATTTATCAACATGGTTTCCAAATGGGATTGTACGCTCTCACACCTATAGTGACCTATCAAGACTCTAGATAATGAACATGACAATGTCATCCTACAGCAGCCTTCATATAAGTCAAAGCCAAAAAGGTCATAAGCCAAAACAGACACTTCAACAATGTTGCACATTAACTTAAAGATGCATATGATAACGCAAGTTTGTTACTACAGACATATTGCGCATAGTTTAAATTCACTGTAAAGTTTGATGCAGTCAATCTTTTTGGCAAATTTTTAATTTGACAATATGGATTCTTCTATTACGTAAGACTTTCTTAGAAATTCAAGCCAAATTCCCTGTTCTTAGACATTGGTTAAAATTATCAATGGTGAGGGTTTATTGGTATTTCAGTTTTATGTTCTTCATGCCTTAAAATAGACATTCGCCAAGGTATGTCGATGAACAAAATTCGCCAAATTTCTCAACAATTAATAATTAAATTTGTGAAACAAATTTCGAAAGTTTCTTCACAATGGTGGGACTAGTTTAATATATTTCTTTATGTTCCTAATTTCTAATTATAATCCTTATTAGAAACATCAATGTGTATTGTGCAATTTTATAATCCTTTTCGTCAATTTGATAAAAAAGTGTCAATGCAAAGTATTGCAATTCATTATTTTCTCCCCATAATGAACCGAAATGCTTGGCAAATTGGCGAGTCAATGCTTTTCAGTCGTAATAATTTTCAATTTCCATTTTTAAATTTGATAAATGGGAATGAATATTGAATTTTAAGGGCACTAATTTAGCTTTAACGGAATTTATGACACTGGTCTTGAAAGCAATCGGCTGATTTCAACCTTGTAATTTTAAATTTAGTTCTTTTAGTTTTAAAGTTAAATCTTTTAGAATACCAAGATTGATTACCGATGGCCTTTGTTCTAATTCAACACAGTTCTTATTCTTGGATGTTAAGAATTTTTTTATCCAGAGGTGATACATTTTAAAATCAGTCAAGTACCTATTCTTTACAAGCCACCTTACTTCCCTGTGTGGGGGTGGGGATACTCTTGTAAGTCATTTATGTGTTGCATTGCCTCTTTTCTTGTATTGAGATATAACTTTTGTCATAGTTAATATAATATGTAGGAGAGGAATTATTTTCGAACATAACACCTGGTGATTTGTCCCTTAAACTATAGCCGGTGTATATATGTCACTCTCAACCGGTGCGTTGAGTACCCCGGACGTACATAAACGAGTTTCCGAAATGCGATACTTTTCATTACGCTGCTATCCGTAAAATTATTTTGAAGGGTTTGGAATGCAATAAAATGACTTTGAGGTTCAGGCAATACCCTTGATAATAACCCACACCAAACGTGAAGTTCCGGAGCTTTAACTCCTTGCTCAAGATGAACACGTGGATTTCGTGGGATCCCATACAAAAATTATGTCAGATTATTTTACCATTTAATCTTTCTACCTCATCAGACCACACCACTCGGGAAACAAAAATTTGCGTCTGGTGCCACTCTGTCTGGGTTGCCTTCTCTCATTGTGTGTAATAATGAGGTAAGTAAACTTTCCATTTTGCACTGTGTAAAATAAGACCTCGCTAGCTCTGCTCAAGCCAGTTTCATATGCACATTGTGATGTCTGTTTTTGTAGAGACCGTGTTAATACTAAGACTACAACACAAAAGACGCTTCGTTTGTTGATGTGTGTGGCCACCCTAATCGTCTTGTATGCATATCCATTGTTGTTTTATCAGTTTCTAACTTATCATGATGGCAAGGAATGCTTAAGCGTGTTGGTGGTTCCGTTCCATATTGCTGCCTCCAATGTCAATGCACTTCACTGGTGTTCTCGAATTTCCAATATCATTTCAAAATGCAATTTCGCTGCTCAAAAGTCAGACGTATTTGCGCCGTGGTTTCACTTTCCGTACTAAAACACTAGCTCAGTTTGTCGCAGAACTATTGTTGAACACGTAAAAACACTAATGCCAACTCTTACAACTTAACCCTTAAGCCAATGAGATCTCAAACTTATGTCATTAACAAATTATCCTGTTTTAAAGTGTGTATACATTTTTAGAGCACTCCTCTCTATATAAATATTCCCGCAGAATACTGACGACAATCTACCGAATGTTGTTGTTGTTGTTGCAGTATATGACGAATTGCAGAGGTGCACTTGTCATAATTGAGGGTTGCCAGAGCCCTGAGTGAGTAAGTGAATATTAACGTCACACTGTTCAGCTACACGAGGGTTTTGGGTGACGGACCACGTAATTTCGAACCGTGGTCAAGTGACGTGAATGACACCCCCTGTCCTAGCTACCACACCACATCAACGGGAGGACCTTTCAGTTCTCGACAGATTTAACGGGCATCGCTGCCCTACATGGTGGGTCTTTAGGAGTACTGGGATTGAACTCATGACATGCCTGCCATGATCCGATACCTTGAACACTGGGCTACCGCAGCCCTGCCACAACCCTGAGAGGTTGTACTTCTGCTCATTTTAGTCGCCTTTACTACACGCATGAGCTTATGTTGGGACTATTTTACTCCGGTCACCACACGGAAGAATATAATGATATTTTTTTAATACCTGATACTGATGATGAGTTAATTTTGGCGAGATTGTATTTGGTGTTCTTAGCGAAGATTGTCCGAAGAATCTATTAGGCTTAACGTATGACGCCTCCAATAAGGCTTAATGCAGCTGCATTCAAAGAAATATAAATTGAAGCTTGAAGTATTTTGCACTTTTCAATTTCTTTTAAATTCTGCAGCGTAAAATGTATACTAAAAGATATTCACTGGAAGATGATAACTTGATATAAATAAACATATAACATTTTATAATAGTTCCTTATAATGTCAATCATTTTAAATGTAAACAAAATATGCCTCTGGGTACTAGTAGAGTTTATAAATGGCTGGCGATATAAATACGTTGTATTTTCTTGTGATATCGTACTCCGACACAAGATTTTTCAAATGGATTTTAAGACAGTACAACCACACATTGAGAAATACATCACTTTTTCGATATGCTTTCGGTTGGGACCATTTTAATGGACTACCTAAACTTGAAATTTGATTATTTTTAAAGGAAAAGAGATAGAATATATTCCCCATATGAACTAGTCTGTGAAACCATCGATTATAAATTATATGCAGCATACTTTGAAATACTTTAAGTAGATCGTCAAATGTAACCATCTACGATCTGAGAAGAATTGAAGTTGTTGCCACTTATATGTATTGAATTGTATTGTATGTACCGAATGTAATACATATTTTATGATAGTAATTGAAAGAGCTAAGAAAAAAGTTAATTTTTTTGTTATTATTATATTCTATTTTGAAGAAATATCAAATCCTTAAAGAATGCGCTTTTTTGTGTTGTGTAAACAAAATCTAAACACAAACTCCAGAGAAACTACTATTTCGACCTACGTATGCCTTTTATACTGACCGTGTATTCTATCCATTTAAGAAAAAAACATAGTTAATCTTTAATTTCGTTTAAAATTTTTTAATTTTATTTTTCTCTTGCTCTTCTTGGTCCAATCGAAGAAAAGTACTTAATTGATTTGATTTACGTTAAAGACACAATAACATTTTTAATGTCATGTTCCTGCAAAATGAAAAGAAAACTTTGAAATACATCAAAGCGTTTTTATTAATTTTTTATTCACATTTAAAAACATACCAATACTTTTTAAAAATTTAATACAACATTTTTTATCCATTTATAATTGAACTTACATTTTTTTAAAAATATGATTACTTTTATTTATGAAGTTTTCAAAAGAGTTTCAATTGAAAACTTGTATTTTAATTAAGGTGAAATAAAAACAATTCACTTCACATATGTCTAAGAAACTACGAAAATTCTAATTAATGTCTTGGAGCGTAAAATATTTACTGGTCCGTATCAATGAGTTCTTTTTAATTGTTTTGAGTAATTTTTCTAAGGGGTCTCTAGCTTAGAACATAATAAGGCCCCAATTTATTAGTGGTTAGTAATTGCTGAATTAATGACAGCCTCAAAAATTAATTAGTTATCTGAAGTTAATTTCAGTTTTCTAAGCAAGAAGCAAAAAATCGTTAAGGCTCTTTTTTATTTATTTAGTAGTATTAAATTAATCAACTTTTTAATTTAATTTTTTTTTCTTTTTTTGCATTATTATTTTCACTTATTTAGGCTTTACTTCATAAATGTACAGTTAATAAGAAATACTTACGCTAAGAATAAGAATAAGAAAAAAAATCATACAAAAATAATTTTGTTATTTTATGTCTTTTCTTTAAAAATAAATTATTTCTGACTGAGAAAAACTAGTGAACAAATCTTTTTGATTAGAAATTAGTAATATTAAATTTAAAGAGTAATTCAAACTGATACTGTAAATATATTGTTCGAATTTGGTGTAACGAATGCTTAAAATAGTGTAAATAATATATATCTGGATTTGTAATACGTTAGTATTACTCTCTGTTGTATTTATTTTATGCTGAAATCGCAATATTCGCAAGCATCGCCGTTTCTTACATTGAAATGCGATACAATGGAAACTTGGTGAAATGTTGGCGATTGAACCAAATTGTGGCATAATTTTTGGAGATCAGGTTGGCGACTTAGTGACCATTTTGGTGTGTTGGAAGCTTCTGGAAATTATTGGAAAAATATATTAACATCCAGATCTAAGACATAAGCGGATTTTTTAAGAATAGTCCATGAAGAAACCTCCCGCTGAAGTGGGTTAGTATTAGTTAGACCGTTGAAGCGTCAACCAACGATTAGTTATTACTTCGGCTCTCGAATAGGAAAAGCGAGTGTTTGTGAATAAACTTTGACGCACTTGTATTTTAGACATTGATAGTTGTGTCTGAGTTCTGTGGAAGGCGCGAAAAACTACTGAGATTTAGTAAGATTATTTTGTTGCTGTGTACAATATTTCAAGGATTGTTTAACAACAATAAATATTCATCGCTCCCACTTAACGTCACTTGACCATGGTTCAAAATTACGTGGTCCGTCGCCAAAAGCCCTCGTGTAGCTGAAGATTGCGACGTTAATATTCAATCAATCAACCCGAAGAACTATCTTGCTCTTTGAGACTGATAGTATAAAATCCTCGAACCTAGATCTACGTAACACTATTATTAGAATATTCTGAGACAAATCACTCAAATCACTCATATATATATACATATATGTATGTACGAGAAAATACCAATAAAACATTTTTGGCTGTAGTGTCATCAAGAGCACCCAGTTTTATCATAAAAGAATCTTCTCATGACCAACTTTTGAATGCGAAAAGGGATTTTCAGCACGGGTTTTCTTCAGAGATGATTTTTAAAGATTCAGGCTGGGGAAATAAAATTGAATTTGAGAGTCAAGATGTCGAGACCTTAGAGCATTACATTTTTAATCACCAAGACACAGCTTCATCTTTTTTTAAATAATTTGTTCCTATTAATATTTCCTCCTTTTTACAACTTCTTTTATGATATCATATAAGTAATTATTCAGGCAGATAATTACATTGACATACAAATAATTTTGATTTTGCTTACAAAATCCGAAACAGATTACAAGTTTTTAGTGAGCCGAGGTAAATGATCTTAAAAATAACACGCTCACAGGAAACAAAGTTTTGAAATGGAAATACTCACTTATACTCATTTACTATCCATCAACACGCACGGGACATTATATAATTGTAACATTGGCCTTCTTTTATTTTTAATTAGATGTTTTTACTAATAATGAAAAAAAATCCAAATATTTATAGTAAATTATAATTTTATTTTCCATCAAAGTTTTAATTTATAATACGATAAAATAGTGTAGCTCTTCCAACGATTCCATAATTCGCAGAAAATATTTCAACCTTATCTACTACAGAAGGTTTTATTCGCTTTTGTATTTGAATTGCTGAAAACCAGAGGCAAATTTGCTTGTTTAGAACATGATAAATTGTTAATGCAATTGCATGAATATATGCATGAGTTTGTCTCAGTGTGTATTTAGAAGGAAAATAGTGTTGCAGCATTTGTTTACATAAATATTTAAATATTTGGAACCGTTACAAAGATAAAACACAAAAGTAAACCGCTGCAAATTTATGAGAAAGTTTATACATTTTAGTGGGTAATGTTACATAGTAACATTTAAACCATTAACATAACTTATGCTTACTCTTATTTGAAAATTTTTAAAAATATATTAATTTAAAAAGCTAAATGTTAGACATCAGTGGCTAGCCGTTATCCTATCGCTTCGCTAGGTATTTTAGAATGTTGTATGAATTCATACTGTTTATTTATATATCTTACATCTTTATATGTAAGTCTTAGCAGTCCAATTGTATTGAAAAACATTCTATAATACTTACCTTCTTTATTTAAAAAGGACAGGATTTGAATTTCTAAAATTGAAATAGAATTATTTCTTGCGCTTCCGCGTCGCACGTAACCCCTTCCTTTAAAGTGTATTTCAGCAAAATACATTTTTATGGGATTTCTACTCAAAAAACATTAACATGCATGCCAAATTTCAAATCTAAGTCTAATTAGTCCAAAACAGAAATTTTTTCATTAAATTTCCGTAACTCCCGGTGAGAATCGATTTCAATCAATCTAAAGAAACTATGCATGTCATATTTCATTACTGGAGGTCTAGTAGTTCGAGAACTAGATATTTTTTTAAACATAACTTCCCCAAAACTTCTCAAAACCCCGATTATAATCGATTTCTGTAACTCTTAAATTAAACTCTTAAGTTATTAAACTCTTAAGTATGGGGACCTAACAGTTCAAAAAGGAGAATTTTGATCTACTAGTATAATGACCCTTTAATCTCACGCAGCCCCCTTAAGAGCCAGTCTCCAAAACCCTCGTTCATAACGAATCTCTACGTATGTTAAACATTAGTGTTCAATACGAAAATATTTAACTCTAATGCATCTTAATCCATCGCAATCCCTTTTGGTGGTGAATTTTCTCAAAACTTGTTAGCGGATCTCTACTCCATGAAAGGAGCATGCATGCAAAATTTCAAGTATCTAGGTCTAACATTTCTGGCTATCTTTTGATGAGTGAGTCGCTTTTCTCCTTTACATATGCACACGTAAACGATACAATTTCATTTTAAATATATTTATACTCTAAGAAACTCTAATTACTTTTGTTATTTAATTAAATTTCAACTGTCAAGCGTGTATTAAAAATGCATTCCATTAATTCAAAATAATGCTTATTTACTACATGGATCAAAGAGTCAATTCAAATGACAATAATGGAACCATATAAGAGGCTTCGTGACGAGCAGAGTTTATGATACAATTTTAATGTACTCATAATTACTCTACTGTCATCTTTATTTTTGTAACTCATAATTTCAAAATTCCATTAGACTATTTACTAAAGATCCTCATTCCTAAGATTGCAATGAATCATGTTATATAAATCTTTTTATTTCAGAAATGCATCTTCGAAATTACTTTGTTCCGAGCTTTGCGGACGTAATTCCACCCTAATTTACTTAACATCGTTCAAAAGGAAAACACAAAGTCTATTAGAATCACACAGGAAGACTGTTGGACTGAAACCCATAAACCCTTTGAAATACTATCTTCTTTCCATCAAAAAATCCTATTTACGTCTCATTATTGCCGCGATTCGCCTTCGGAGCAATCGGAAATAAAGGGAATGAGTAGCTTAAGTGACAATATAAAACCAAGAACGCCGTAACAACCTCAAAGAGTTTGATGGAGAATAATTCTCTTTGCGTAATGCCGACGTCAAGGGAAGAATCTTTGTAGTTCCGTGAAAGCAATCATCAATCACTTTCCACCAATTGATGGGAGACGAGACCTACGAGGAACAGTGATTCAAGTTGTAAAGTGTTATTGTTCTTGAATCATTCATTGGCCGCATCTGAAGGGTGGGAATATTTTTATTTTCGTGAATGCTTGACCCCGGCAACATCTCATCCATTTTTTCGAAGTTACTAGTCAAAAGTAATTAATTGTTTACTTTGTTGTTACAAAGTGGCACCATCCTAAAATTGAATAGATTGGTGATATGATAGCATTTAAATTCCTTTTTTTTTCTGGTTATGGTCTTAATGCAAGGGTGAGTGGACTTTTCCAGAGCACTGGCTACTTTTAATGTTTTAAAGTGTTGTGGCCCACATAGTGGCGTTCTGTATTTAAATTATATGTTTTTTTAACCCTTGTTTTTGACACTGTGTGATACCCGTGCGATGGGGGTGTCATCCCATCACCATCCATGCGACCTATGTTTGAGGGAATGAAGGGTTGACCACTAAACTCTGCCATAATAAAATTAGTTTATTATGATCTTAATTTATATTTAATAAAACAACACTTGTCTAGGAGGCTTATGATCAGGAGTGATGCGGCGTAAACAGTAATTATGACAAATAGTGCAATAAACCACTGTATCTATATTTATAGTTTATTTCTAACTTTCTAGAATCCGCTCTAGTCTTAAAGCTTAATCAAACTGTCTTACCGCTATTTCCTCGGCGAACAGCTACGGTCCTTATATCTTCAATTTATTCTTCTATCCAACTTGCTCCGGATAAAAGGATACTCTTCTGGTCTCGGACCCCCTTATTAATCAGCTTCACTCACACTATTAGACCGACTCATAGAATACTCTAAGACTCTTCTCCTAGAACTTCACTTAGAGCTTTACTTCGCTTCACTTAGCTTTACTTAGCACTACTGAGTGCCCAACGCGAATACTAAAGTTCCAATTTATACTACTCCTAATCTGCATAACCACGCTCTCTTCTTGGGTTGGTTGGAAAAAATTGCCATTCTGGCCCCAAAGATATCCAAAGAGGATTATTAGAAGTAGTACCGATAAAGCTCCACCACAACTGTAACTCTCTTTTGAAATATGACAAATCACTATTTTTACTACAAAAACATAAAATTGTCAAGATGAATGCTTAAACAACTAAGAATGATTACTAGACCATAATGCATGGGCGTATTCAATGCAACGAGCAAGGAATATACTTGAATCGATGAATCTGAAGTAAACGTATGTACTTATATTTTTTCGCTGTCAATTTCCGCGCTATCCCGGGGCTGCGGTAGCCCAGTGGACAAGGTATCGGATCATGGCAGGCATGTCATGAGTTCGAGCCCAGTACCCCTAAAGACCCACCGTGTAGGGCAGTGAGGCACGTTAAATATATCGAGAGCTGAAACGTCCTCCCATTGGTGGTCCGTCGCCAAAAGTCCTCGTATAGTTGAACAATGCGACGTTAATATTCCCTCACTCACTCACTCACCCACGCCATCCCGGGACATCAACTCGAACAACTCAACCCAACAATGAAATCGAGAGCACAATCCCATGGAAGGGCTGGCGGTGGAATTTCTCAACGCCCAATCCTGTGCTATCACCGTAAAAGCTGATCATCAACATTTATTCCCTTCATTTGGCGTGTTGGAAAAAATTAATTTCAACGGCTGGTATAGCAGTGATTGGCTTTATCTCTTACAGTGATAGTGAAAGTCTTAAGCTTCCAATGAAGGTACACATGTCGTCTACACGTTTATATCCAATCATTTGCTTAAATAAACGCTGTCACATCGATTGTGAAAAGCCATTCTCCAGTCGATGTTCCATAAATATGTTTCTTTTAGTACGCGCTTCTTAGATCTTTTGGCTGTCGTGATCACCCCAAAATGACTTGGCACTCCACCGATCGATCCCGATCAACTTATTGCCGATGCCTGTCTTACGGGATGAGCAAACTGGGTCCAGGACATCGGCCTCAAGAGTGGGCCTCGTCACGATCTCGACTTTGACTCAATAAGATCATGATCCGTATAACTGCAATCATTAAATATTACTCCAGGAAATATTCACCAAAAAACTGAGAATTTTGAAATATAAGTCAAAACTGGCAACAATGTTCGTTATCGGTGTCTAGACATAGGCTTACCAGAATGCACCGTCATTACTCATATATTCGAAAGGGCAGTTGTTTGAGTAAGTTTATGCCTAAGTTTGTGAGACATTAAGTCACATACACGTACTTTTATTTGTTACGAGTTATCGTTTGTAAGGCCATTGAGACAAGGTATGATGTATGCTGTCTATTTAAAAGGAGTCGCAGACAGAGCTTGCTCTTACAGAGGGGACCAGAACCTCAATTAGCCTTAAAACTCCACTGCTCCCTTCTAATATGGGTTTCTGCATTCTTAAGTGAGGTGTGCGGTTATTAGAATACTTGCTTCTTACTTATTCTGTGATCCATTTGAATTACTAAGCCAAAATTTCTTGCAAATGTATTTGTTCCCTTCCTGTTATTATTGTCACTAATGTCACCCGATCTCTGGTGCCATACTGAGGCTTTCGAAATTCATCGAGGCAAATTAGCTAGATTACGTCTATCACTTGCATCGCAGCTTTTGAGCATCATGCTGGTGGCAGTAAGTTTCTCCTCCCTCCCTTAAATTAAGAAAAACACCCCGGATGTCTCCCATCTCTCTACTTCTACCACCAACCTCTAACCGAATGTTTAATGTCCCCATGTCGCACAGCTAATATACAATATTTAAAAACAACCATGCCTTCTACGAGATGTGATCCTTGACCATCGGCACAGCAGTCGGCATCACTCCCCCTCTTTCCTTTTTTTCTCCTTACTACGATAATGAATTCAGGCATATCTCGTTTATTATTATTATAAACCTATTTTAAGGGGATCCAGCACCACCATCTAATTCATCCATAACTTACAAAGATTAGTTTAAGAATCCTAGATCTATCTTCTTATATAATTATTAAGCAAATTGGATCATTTTGAATGCTTCCGTGTTTTTTCCATCTATCATTTATTTAGTAAAACTCAGTATCCCTAATACTTCCACTTACGTACACTGACTTTTACAGTAGAGCCAAAATTGAATCTCTCAATAATGTTTGATTTCATAACGAATTTCGTTTGTTTGCTTTAGAGTGGCTGAGCCACCATTTCGAATAACATGTAAAATGGATAATTCAAGTTTAAGTATCTGATGTAATCACATCTCAAATTCATTGATGCATCAAATTAAAGTAATTTAAATCAGATTTTTTTTAGATTTTGTATAATTTAGTTTGGCATTATATAAAATATAACTAGGCTAGCTTTTTTCGAATTTGAAGTTGGAAATTAAGAATGTTGAATTTAAATGTTTATTTAATTGCGATCGTAGGTATCGTTTTCAAATATTCAATTACTTATGTTTAAAAACAAAAAATAGAAATATTATACTAAAAATACTATTATATAGACCAGATAATGGCAACCTTATTGCTGTGGTGGGCAAAATTAATCTACTAATATGATTCAGAGTGTTATTTAGTAGGAAATATTTGAAATAATTCGATTCTTGCGTCAATACATACGGAGTTAAGGTATCCGACTGCGTTCGGAACCGTAAATATAAAAAAGTGGATAAATGGATAATTTTCATGATATTTAGTGTCACTTAGATTAGAATACATGTATAAAATTGTTTTAAAGACATTTTAACAAAAAAAAAAATTATTTAAATACAATATTTGGGCAAAAAAAAAAAAATAAATAAAAAATAACTTAAAATAGCCTTTTTTCAAAATGTTTTCTTTTTATAAATATGGCTTCTAAAACAATAATATTTTGTGTGTGTGTGTGTGTGTGCTTATATAAAGTAAAGACTTCTCCAGAGAGTCTTAACTAATTTTTTTTTTGAAAAATTCACATTATTTACAGTGTTACCACCCATTGAAATAATTATCGGCGTTCTTTTCTTAAAATTTCTCCCCTCTGTTGTCGTAAAACATGGATAAACCCCATTTCTAAGCAGTATATTTCAAAAATTCTCGTTGAGCCTCTGTACAGAGGTCTGAGCTATATACAGGCAAAATATTATTATAATAGAAGCATTTTTCACAAAAGGAGATTATTTTGAAAATGCGTCATTCTATGTTCATTTTTTGTCAAAATATTGTACTTAAATAATCTTTTGTAGTCATAATATTCTTAAGACAATTTTATATACATTTTCTAATCTAAGTGACACTAAATATCAGGAAAATTATTCGTTTACACGCATTTTCAAAATCACGGTTCCGAACGTAGTCGGATAGCTTAAGGAATAGTGGTAAAAAAAACTACAGATTTAGAATTTTATTATGTAATATTTAAGCATCATTTAAAGATATTTATTAACATAAAAATAAGCAACATAAAATATAACTTATTTCAACATAAATAAAAAAAAATTAAATTATACATATATTTTGTATCTTTTACGAATATTTATTTAAATGAAAAGTATAAACATCACAAAATATAAGTATTCCAGCAATATAGTTAAATAAAAAAATTAAATTTTTAATGTGTGAACCTTGTCCCCGCAAAGCTCTACAAAACATCAAAATATCAAGGGTTATAGTTTGTGATTCTAAATTTAACATCTGGTTTTGAATTTTCAGTTGTTCAACAGTGTCTTTGTGGGTTCAAGATATATATTTCATATGAGAAAAAAAATTGTTCATTATATGTGTAGAACCAAAGGCGGAAAGCAGAGCACATGCAATTTTCTTCAAATTAAATAGGTTCGACAATACGCACAGCAATTTAAAATAGCTTTTGATTTGTCGATAGACTTATTTTCCCGATATTTTCATACTGTCCTAATTTTTACTTTCAGTAAAACTGAAAAAAAAAATTTTCATGATGCAGCAATGTTCGAGTGATGTTTCATTTTACAAATATTGCACAATCGCTTTGATTTAAATTAAATACTTAACGCAGACTGAATAATAATAATAAAAAAAAATTACATAAGCTACGCAAACAACATGTAAGCAGATTCAGCACAATCGTTTTATGACGAAGAATTGAAAACTAGAAATAGTTTTTAGATAAAAATTCGTGAGGTGTCGAGATGAGAGACAGAGAGATTTAATTTTATCTCATAAATTTGTAGAGTGCCACTGAGAATTGTACTACTTGCCACAGTTGACACGCGTGCCATTGGTTGACAATCTTTGATATAGACTATAATTATGACTATTTTATGAACTATTATGTTTGAGCACAAAATATTGAAATAAATATATTGTTATAGTAACAAATTTTCAAATCTTGTAAAAGCTACCTAGAGTTACTCAAAAAGTAGTCAAATGTTTTGCATGAAATATAAAGATTACTTAACTACTTGTTTTATAATCATAAACAATAAAATAACGATATCTATAACATGAGCCCTTAATAAAATTGCGAACTAGTTTTAGCAACGAGTTATGAGAAATCGTGCTGCATGAGATTTTCCTCGTTGTTTGGTTAATTCAGATGATAGTTAAATTCGATGGAGCTAAGTCTTAACACGATGCTCACGATGAATCGTGTACTTTGATGTAATTATGCCGTAGTAATTGACAACCGAATTGTAATTGTATTGACTGCAAGATTGCGAAACATTCTGTTGCAGTTTATACCGATCAATCCAATCCAGTAACTGGAACATTACAAACTTGTCAGACTGTCGAAACGTGGTTTGTAATCTCCCATATCAATAGAGGTTTCCATATGTAGTAGAGAACTACAAAGGGGTAAGAAAATAACATGAAGTTATATATTTAGCACTGTATCAAGTGAATACATGTACATACATGATAAACTTGGCAACTTTTTTAAGATTTTACAAAACTTGTTATGCTTCTTTTAACATATTGTTTTTCTTTTAAATCATGTGGTGGTGTTTGTTTATATGCATAATGATGGACACTTTCTGTAACGCAGCCCTATATTTTCATTGTAGATATATTTACTTTTGAGATATAAAAGGACCGAAAACAGTGATAAGAATGCTTTATATATGCATTTATTGGAAATACAATTTGAGTTTTCTTATAGAAATTTTCCCCAATGCTGTTCATAATGAACTAAATTAAACTAAATTATTATATTTAAATAATTTTTTTACGAATATCCAATTGTAATTCTTTAGAATTATTTCTTTCAAATGTTGAAAGGTGATAAACATGGAAAAAGAACATACACTGATGTACCAAAAGACATGGGGTAGCAATATAAATATATCTAGATTGTAGCAGAATCGCATAAGAAGTATATTTATGGGAAATACATTGTCAGAGTTTTCATTTATAATTCAAAAGATTCCCGTGAATGGTTTTCTGGCATGATTGTAGCCTCCTGATGGGAATTAACTGACTTTGAATGACGAATACTCTAGTTTGAGCTCGACGTATGGGCATTCCATCTTAAAAATTGTGAAGGAATTCAGTATTCTCGATACGCAATGTCAACAGTTCCCCGAAAGTATATAATTTCAGGTAGTATTTTCCATTACGGACAACGCAGTGAGGGATAGTGTCAACTAACAGCTAAAACCGTTGGCGATTGCGTAGAGTAGTCACTGTTACAAGACACACAAGCTGCGTCAAATAATAAGAATAATCAATGTAGGACGTACGACAGACGTATCCGAGAATACAGTGTGGCAAAATTTGATGTCCATGCACATGAGAAGTGCATTTACTACCAACACGCCATTGGTTACTATGTGTCTGTTGGGCTTGTGGACAAAATGTAGCCTTATCAGATGAATCACGATTCCAGTTGGCAAAGGCTGATGTTAAAGCTCATTCTAAGTTACCAACAGGGTTCTGTGTAACATAATGATTCTTTAATGAAGGGAGTTGTTTTCATATGACATGGACTGGATCCTCTGATGGAAAAAAATCATTAAATGGAAATGATTATGCACATATGCTTGAAATAATTCACAAACCGTGTATACCTTATCATCGATGAAATTTTCCTAAATGACACCGAGCTGTGCCATTGGACAAAAAAAATAATTCGCAAATTATTTGAAAAACATTCTGAATAAGTTCAACAAATTATTTATTTATCATGATCGTTAGGAATAAATATCCTTGAGCACATATAGAAAATAATCGAAAATCAGTTCAGGCACAAAATCGTGCACCACAACAGTTTTTGCTATTATGGCCAGCTATAGAGGTAGCATGGCTGATTATATCTTCAAAACACTTACGACAGTGATTCTCAAACTTTCAATACTTGCGACTCAATTTTCAAACATAATTTTCATCGCGCCCGGCTTCCGTACAATAATAATATATTGAATCTAATAGCAATATGCTTTGATTTAAAGCTATAATACGACTTTAATTATAAACTGTACAAATTATTAAGATAAGTATTAAATTTTGTACGTGACAAGTCCATCAAAAGCATTCGTAATTATTAAACTTGTTTTTGATGTTGATCATCGAGAATTCAATGGAGAGCAAGAGGACTGTAACGTTGATTTTAATGTTCTATCGGATAAATGAGAAGAGCCCTTGGTATACTAATAAGTTTATTGATGACTAAACATAGCTTCCCAGGACTACACTCACACACACAAACATTTAAAGACTATTTACAGGGTTTTTAGAAGAAATATCGCTTTAAAGCGCTCTGCCCAAAGCATCATGCCTTTCATGTTAATTCAATCAGTTGCATCAGTGTTCTCCTAATAATTAAATGGTGCGTTACACATGTTTATTCTGGCAACCCTGAAGTCGCCAATTACGTTCGAAGTCGCCAACAAATGTAATATTGTAATGTAGTATTGTTTTTTATGACATGCCCATAGGGTTACGGGTAATTGTTAAACTTGTTCTGAACTTAGAACTGTTAAATTAATTATGAAACACATTGTGCAGTACTGATTCAATTATAAGTGTATTATATCATTGCACTGTGTATTTTATTTTTTATTCTGTCAGAATTTATTTTGTTTTGCTTTTTTTCAATAAAAAAATAATTTTTTAACAATAATCTTTTGTTTTCGACATGCTCGCCCCCCCCCTTGTAGGTTTATCACGCTCCCCTAAGGGGCCGCGCCCCACAGTTTGAGAAACACTGACTTACGACGATTAATTTAATTCCAGTTGAATTTCTATATTTCTTCAAACAAAAAGGAGTACCCATACGGGTTTCGAAAATATCCCATGTGGTTTGGCACTTAAAAATAAAGTATAAGATTAATAATAAAAAAGAAAATTCCAATAATTACCCCTATAATGAAACATACCTTTATTAATAATACAAGGAGATCCGAATTCTACTAATGAGATTGGTTATATTTATTCCAATTATGTATTTAAATTTATTCCTGTGGGATAAATTACATTTTTAAGGATTCTCCAATACTCTTCTCTTAACTTTTCATCGAAATAAAAAATGCAAAATTAAAAATTATATAAATTTTTCCTCAAATATTTCTTAGTTGTAGGGATTAAAAAAAATAGCCTACTAATGTTAAATGTGCTGTTGAAAATTTAAAAGAATAAAATTTTTTCTTTCAATTTTGTTGAAAAATATTTATTCAAAATCAAAAGAATAACTTTTTCATATTTATGAAATGAAATAAAAATTTTTAAAAATGTTAGAATTGTTTTGAATCATTTTTGATTATTAAACATTATAAAAAAGTAATTATTACATGTGCAACTTTTTCTTGAACGACTAAAATTCAAAATTTTATAAGACTATCCACATTTAAATAAATACTTTAAATACTGTAGGTGGAGGTCATTTATAAATATTAAATAATTTCTAACTATCTGATACTCATGTTATACTTTCGAAACCGAGAAAACATTATAAAAATATTTGTTCCATTTTTGAATCGATAATATTAATTTAAATAAAAAATTGTTTTTATGTCATTATAATCAGTGAAAAAATTTCATAAAAATAATTTTCATATAATTAACTTTCTCTCAAAATCAATTTAAAATTTTTCAAAATTTATTTTGTTCATTAAAATTTATAAAATCAAGTTTCAATCTTTATTTCATTAGAGATTATTTTTACATTTTAAGATCAAAAGAAATATGTGTATTATTTAAAATATAATGTTTTCGTAAATTCAAATCATCATTCCTAATCTAACAGTTTGATACGATTTTAAAAAAAAAAAACAACTTTACAATCATTTAACATAAGCCATTGAAATACTAAAAAAATTATATCTGGATATTTAAAATTGGAGTAATAAAGCTTAAATTTGACTGTCTTTTTTAAACAAACATTTGGTCAAATATATTATAGAAATACTGAAATCAAAAATGTGACATATTTTTGAACAGTGAACTGGACAGCAGTTTCATATAAATGTGTTGCAATGAGGTGCAAATTTTCTTCTAAACAATAAAATATAATCTAATAATTACAATGTATTATTTATTTTATTGTCTTGCTATAAAATTCATACAACTTCGGAATGCTTATTAAAATGTTGAATTTGAAAATAGCAAATATCTGAATATTAAATAGAAAATGATAAAGTATAGAGCAAAACTGTTGTAGCTAAACAGTTTCCTTGTATTTTAGTCTTCCCCGTTGGCTTAGAGGTAGCGTGCTTGCTTCGTAAGCCTAAAGTTGCGGGTTCGACCTTCGGCTGGAGTCGATGGATTTTCTGGATTCGAAAATCGTAGGCACACATGTCATATAATTAAGTGACATGTGAAAGATCCCTTAAGTATCAATTTGGCTCTGATATTACCGGAAAAATTAAATCACGGCAATACATAGCATCCGACGAGATTTGGAATTGAATAATTCATTCAAATTTGGTAACGAGAGCTGCCAGTAGATGGTACCACCACTGAAACGGCTCTCACATTTGGGTGACTTGCCTTAGATGCTAATATGCAGCATTTTGTACTTATGTAGTATATGGGAGCTTGTTGACCATTTTCACTAAATACCATGCCGATGACAGGATTATGAACCTCTACCAATTTAAAGGGCATAAGCCCCTCTACACGGCGGGTTATCATTGGCACTAGTGCTCGATAGCATGACACGTAGGCCATGTGTTTGTGACCATAACCCCTAATACGGCATCAAGCTACCAGCCTGGTAGTGAGTGAGTGAATGAATATTAACGTCGCGTTATTCAGCAACTCGACGGCTTTTGGAGACGGACCTCGCAATTTCTTCAGCCTGGATAACGTAGTTGTTAGATATTTCGTTTACTTAAAGCTTAATTTTTTTCCCTAACAATTGATTTAAAGTAATATAAAAGGATTATAGCTTTCGTTGCTCCATATCCCACAAAACCTAAGACCAGTGATGCATACAGGAAATTGTCAAGGTGAGGGAGAGTCCAAGGTCGAAAGCCCACCATTCTCGTATTACACGCCAATAGGCCATCAAACATATTCTTTTGATTTTATCAATTGCCGATAAGTGAGAAATAAAGTACTAAGTAAAAAACAGCAAAAAAATAAATTAATAATTTTATAGTATTATTGAATTATATTAAATTAATAAAAAAATAATTAAGTTTTACGTACTGCGTACATAGGGCTGTAATCAATCGAAAAAAAAATCAAGGATGATGGAGGAGGTCCGGACCTGAGCATCTCCCTCGCCCTTTTATGTGTCACTGCCCATAACTGTGAGCAGTATAAAATGTAATTTCAATTATTTGTTCAAATAAAAACCTGGTATGAATTCATCAAAATATTCGCCAATTTATTGATCGAATACTAATATGTAAATACAGTGACGCACACCAGGGGTGTGTCCTAGGGGTCCGGACACCCCCCTTAGCCCTTGATTTTTGTTTTTGATTGGTTATAATTCTATGTATATATTACGAAAAATTTAATTATGCATTTGTTTATAATAATTAATTTTATTAATGAATTCTAATTATTTATTCAATAATTAATTTTGTATTGTTTTTGTTCCCGAAAAAGACAAAATCAAAAGAATATGTTGGGGGGGGGGGCGTATTGATACCAAAATGGTGGACTTTCGTCCCTGGAACTCCCCTTGAAAATTTTTAGTGTGCGCTACTGTGTAAGTACCATGGCCTTTTGATTCTATTCTATACATTCAGAATTGGTTTAATAATTCCAATTTTTTTTTTTTTTGCCCTTCCAAAAATAATAAAGCTGTAAAATCTAATTAATAAGGAAATTGTATTTCAGCACAAACGTTTGCTGGAGAACAAATATGTACACATTTCACGTCATATGAATCGTTAAACATTTCAAATTAAATTATCAGTAAGGATTTTGTAAATTTTATCACTTTTTCTACTGTTTAAAAAACAAAATGCCACTCAATAATTCACATGAAGTAAACTATTTTAATTTCTAAATTAGAATAATATTTTTCTAATTTAATTATCTCAAAGGGGGGAGATTTAATTTACTTTTTTCGATAAACAGATATTAATGCAATGAGTTCTTTTAAAAGGCCAAAAATTAAAATCTACTTTTCTGAAATACAAAATTAGCTCAAATTTTATTAAAGTATAAGCGATTTTAAAGCAATTATCTATTCATGTTATTAAAGCTTCGATTAGGTATTCATAATTTTCTATAGTGTGTATAATAAAATCGAAATTGATAGTGCGTCAGATTTTTCTGATAATGTACAATTCTCATAGGACCCATAAGTCTGAAACGACTTGGTTGTACGCGCCCTACAGTTAAGAGCAGAAGTGGTTAACCCCCTGCACGCATGCTACATTGTGTCACGACACGGGTGGCTGCGGTAGCCGAGTGGTATAGGTATCGGATCGTGGCTTGCCTTGTCACGAGTTCGAGCCCAGTACCACTAAAGACCGCCATGTAGGGCAGCGATACACGTTAAATCTGTCGAGAGCTGAAACGTCCTCCCGTTGGTGTGGTAGTTAGGAGAGGGGGTGCCAGCTCAGGTGTCATCCACGTCACTTGACCATGGTTCAAAATTACGTGGTCCGTCGCCAAAAGCCCTCGTGTAGTTGAACAGTGCGACGTTGATATTCAATCAATCAATCAGTCACGACACGGAATTGTAACAGTGGCCCGCGAAGATTTGTTGAAAAATTTGTAACAAAAATTCACAAGGTAATAATAAATTACAATTTTTTTAAATTTACTAAAATGTGGCTGTCTGAGACGGATAAAAAAAGAACGCTTTAAAATTTATTTTTACCCTTAAGATATACGACTACTTTCGGAATCGTGATTTTTCAAAAGCGTACAAACGAAATTTTTTTTTCTATTTAAAGTTACTTAGAATAAAATACGTGCATGAAATTTTTTAAGAATTTTATTACAATTAAAAATGATTTACATGCAATATTTTGGCAAAAAATGCTTATTTTATAAATGTTCTTCTTTTATGGGAAATGGTTCTGTAATAATAATATTTTGCCTATATATAGATCAGACCTTGGTACAGAACCTGAACTAGGATTTTTGAAATACATAATTTAGAAGTGGATTTATTCATATTTTAATTTATTAGAGAAGAGAAATTTTAACAGAAAATGATAATTATTTCAATTGCTAGTAACTCTGAAAATAATGTGAATTTTTCAAAAGTCGTAGTTCAGGCTCTCCAGAGAAGTCTTAGCTATATATGTCGTAGGAAAACGATGAAATTAGGAATTTCATCAAATCCCTGAGGGAGATGATCAATTGATGAGAGATGTTAAAATAACATTTCTTCAAGGTCATTTCCCTGATAAAAGTATGGGATTTGAATAAATCCCTGATCTGTTTCAGTAAAACGATTAAATAATATTGTCAATAGCTTAAAAGTGTTTATTTAACAAATATGGTGCATTATTAAACGCTGAAGTAAGTAATGTAACAATAGTCAATGAAATACTAATTAACAAATAATTAGAAAATATTAGGCTGGTATTTCTTGATATGTAACATCTTTCCTTTCGGTTGCTTAGACACTAAAATATCAAACCCTATATTAATTCAATGGTGCCATTTTTCTAAATATATGGGGTTGATATTTAGGGGATCAATTGTACTACCTGTTTGGTTAGGAAGTACAAGGACTCGAGCCCTCCAGATGTCTCCCTCCCTTTGATCTCAATTTGCCATTGCTAATTCTGACTAATTCATTTCATTTCACTGAAACAGATCAGGAATTTGATAAAATCACTTACTTTCATCAGGGAAATAACCTTGAAAAGACTTTATTTTAACATTTCCGTCAATTGATCATATTCCTTAGGGATTTGATGAAATTCCTAACTTCGTCATTTCCCTGCGACATGTATTAGCAAAATATTATTATTACAGAAGCATTTTTTGTAAAAGGAGAATGTTTTGAAAACAGACAATTCTAAGTTCATTTTTTGCCAAAATATTGCATTTAAATAATTTTTTTAGTGTACTAATATCCTTAAAACAATTTTATACGTGTATTCTAATCTAAGTGACATTAAATGTAAAAAAAAAAAAAAATATTCGTTTGTACGCTTTTGAAAACTCACGCGGTTCCGAACTTAGTCAAATACCTTAATAAGTTGAACTACAACACAAAGTTTTCATGCAACCATTATTCCTTCATTTGATGTGGCTTTCCAAAAGAAGTGCACTCATGAGATTTTGGAATTTGAAGGAGAAAACTTTAAAACATCTGGAAGAAAACAATGAACTTCCCGGTGTGTGCTTGCTACTTAAGAACAAAGATTGGATATGGGATTTAGCTTTTGTTACCGATACTATGCGATATCATGGGATAGTTAAATAATTTAAATTTAAGATTACAGGGAAAGATTTATTTTTTCGACCTTAATTGGTTATATATCTTCTTTTGTAAGTAAACTTTTACTTTTTTTTCTGGACTTAAGTGAAAAAAAGATTAACACATACAAATTAATATAGGAACTATCCACCAAAGTTAATAATGCTCCGAACTATGATAGATTTTAAAAAATAATTATCCCTTTTGCAGGATACATTCAGCGCTAGGTTTAATGACTTTCAACATAAAAAAAAAATACTGATATTTTCAATTTTCTTTTTAAAAATTTCTCTGTAAGATATAATTGTTACCCACTTGAAATACAAATTGAAATCAGTGACCTACAGCACCAGATTAAACAGAAAAGCAAATATAACAAACTTATTTCAATTACATGTGATCCGAATTATGCTGAATTTTAGAAAGTTGTACAAGCAAACAATTTTCTAAACTTATACGATTTGGTTGTCAGACATTATTGAAGGTCTGAATCAACATACATTTGGGAAAAAAATGTTTATTATTATGAACAAAAAAAAAATTAAAATATCACTCAAAATTAATTGATATACATCTAGAATAACCTAATTCTATTAGCATCTTCTAGAACTAATTCTAATATATAGATGACTTGCTAAAAAATGAACCAATTCAAAAGTCACATACTGCGAGTAATAGTACTGTAATAAGCTGAATAACTGTTTAATAATTATTTAGAATTACATATATATGTTTCAAATTACTCAATTTTATTTTATATTTAACCTAACTGATTGAATCTGCAAAAGGTCTTTTGACAAGCCTAAAAGTAACCATTTTCTACATTTTGATATATTGTTTTGCTTGTTGGAGGATATGGAAGTGGCAAGCATAATTTTCTTTTTCAAATAAGAGTACTCTTATCTAAAAGGTAGGACTCCCCTGTATTGGAGTATAGGAAACCCACTTAAAATGATTATTTAAACTGTATAGGCTCATATAAATTATGTATTTAAATCAAAATACTGAATAAGACCTAACTGGGCAATGTTTGTGAATCTTCATGGACTGACCATTGGATATTTGTATTCATAGCTTGTGACATAGCCATCTGTCGATAGCTATGATGTGTTGGATCCGCGTAAGTTAGAGGTGTGGGATTATCTGAAGGATAAGACATTTTATAATTCTTAATACAACTTTTATTAAGAATAACTTAAATTACTTATATATAATGAACAACTTATTTTAAGTGAGAATAAACCACAAAGTAAGCCGAATATTTAAGTCAGAACGCACAACTAGATCACTTATCCTAAATATTATTGATTATCTACCTAATCTCACTTTCTATATTATATTATCTTTTAGAAAGTAACCTTCCTACCTTGGTTGAAGACTCATCTATTCTGCTACTTGTAGATAGATATATTCATGTACAATTACTCTTCCTTATAAATATTATTCTCGAAGGTGGGCGTTTCCTTCTTCCTTGTGAGTAGGCCGTCTAAACACTTGTTCCGAACTGCTCCACACTAAGCTTTCTCTAAGATTGCCATTCCTCTCACCAAACTTTCTATCCTTTTAAAGTATATCTTATTTGCATTGTTGCTTTGTTTCTCTTCTTGGTATTGGGTTGGAAAAGTTTTGCCATTAATCGTGGCCGTCAAAGAACGTAGGAGTTATGTAAGAAGAAGAGCGCGAGAGATGTCACAACCCCCTCCAAGAAGAAAAACGTGATTTATTTAAGGGTTCTCAATGCCCTTAATAAATTACAGGCCTAAATTTTTATTTCTGAATCTCTTCGCTTTCTAAGGTTTATTTAAATTTTAACCTTGAATCCTCATTTTAACTTCTATAATTTCCAATATTTATCTTGACTTTAATTTTCATTATTCATCGTAGAATTAAATTTAATATTCAACTTAATTTTAAATTTAAACTCGTGACAGATACACAATAAATTGTATTCCATTAACTAGGCCAACATTAATAATTGTTGTTTAATAATGGTCTATTCTCACTTTTTACATATATACTTAACTCTATATTTAAATATTGATACATTTAAATCTTCTATGTGAATTTTTCCTGGGTGCGCAGACCCAAACTCTGCTTCAGGACAAATATTCCATAGGGAGCTGGGAGTCTGGCTCCACTGCTCCGTGTTGAGGCTACATATCAGCTATGGAACACTACTTTCAAGGTCTGTCACCCTGAAATAAAAACTCTCTAAGTTACTTTGTCAAATTTATGTTTACATAATACCAATAAGTTTCACAATTATATATCATTTGTAAATCACAATAAACTTTCATTTCCATCCCACATCTGGTTCCATAAAACTCCCAATGAGCCACGCAGCGCCGTTAATATTATTGTTAGTGCCCTGACTACGCCGCGTTTCCCTGAACCAGATGCATCTCAATATCAGTTTATAGGGTACTTACTTATTATTTTCAGATAATATACGTTTTTTTCCCTTTAAAATAGCTTGGGATCGAAATAATTCTGACTGCACGTGATAGTATGATCAAGACGTTTAGCAGTGGAACAATTTAATTAGGAAGTAATTTCCACTAATAATTTTGCTAAGAAACCTATATATTTAGAGCAGGAGTGCCCAACCCACGGTAAACTTTGAATAATTTTGCGGCCCATAAGATTCTTTACAACTTTCGAAATACGATTATTTTGTGCAATATTTTTGCGTTTTTAGTGTAGTGTCTTGTAATAAATAAATCCACGATTGTTTCTATTATATCACGTTGCTTCTGTTTTTATAGGTACTTAAAATTGATCAGTAAGGCATTTCAGCGATACTCCACAGCATCACGCTTGATTCCTATAACTTTCTTCCAATTTAAAACTGCGAATAGTTCTTTTCTAAAACGAAATCTCCCAAACATAAATCACTCTAAAACTTGTAACATCGATTTTTGATGTGAAAAGGCAAGCGTTGAGATCGGCGTACAAAAACTAAGTGAAAGAATTGAGAAAAAAAAATATATAATTGTTTAAATAAAATAACTACATTTAATCATTTCATTATAGTTATTATATTATCTATATCTATATACATGGGAAATAATGAAAACAATAATAATAGTTCATTTTTTTTTTAAATTTTCACTCTAATAAATATTTTTAATGGGTCCAAATCTATAAAGATATATGTTTTCAAATAATGTTTTTTTTTAATTGCCCGCAAGGTCATTTGGGTTATTTCATTATACTTTTATAACTATGATATAAGAGATGCTTTTATAATAATGATAGTAGAGTGGTAATGATCAAAATCCTCTTTGCCGTCATTTCTCTATCGAGGCTCGATTCCTGGTCTAGATTGCACAGTCTAGAGGAGCTGGTTTACTTTAATTTCATCCAGCCTTAATGTCCTTGTATTACCATAGTATGGATATTTGGAGAATGACGTACCAATGCTGTTTTCATCACTTGACATTGCTTAGAGCCCCTGTTTGCACCACTATAGAAATGTATATATATATAGTATAGTAAAATAAAGTAATAAAAGACAAATTGTAATTCAAACACAAGCCAATTTTACACATTGAAGTCTTTTAGATTTAAAGAAAATTTTTGCCTTATATTTCACTCATGTGTTTCCAAGTTATCACTACTCTTTTATGCGTATTACATTTTTTGGAATTGATAATAACAAAAATTATATCTAAAACATAGCTCGTTTCACACACGCATACTGATATGCATGTAAGCATTAATATTTACATTGGAAATTATCTCTGATATACTATTGCATATTACTCTTTTCACAGTTAATTACTGTATTATAATCCTTCAGGAATTAGATTTTAATTACAAAAAAAAAATAATGCAAAAAAAAATTATCAAAAATTTACTTTTGATAATTACAGTATTTACTTAATTACAGTTTTCAATGGCACTGCATTATAATTGTGTTCACAAATATTTTACAGTGTATTGCAACTGTTGAAAAATTTCAACCATTTAGAATACTGCAATTGGTTTCTTAGGATTTTAATGAAACTATTAATGTTATTAATTTATTACACTTTAACAAGAACTATTATTACTGTTATTATTATTGCTTGCTTTGTAAGAAGTTTGCTTTTTTGATGTTTTTTAACTGCAAAAAAAATTGTTTTTAATTACGTAAGAGCTTTATATATTCTAAAACTTTTCAATATATCTTAAATTACATACCCACGGGACATAAGCAACATTTCGAATAAAATCTAAGCCGTATGTCTGGGAAAAAATTTTTCTCCCTAAAATCTCCAAGCCAAACCAACGTTTCCATCAAAACCATCTGTAGTTAATCTCGTCATAAATAACAAGGTCAAACCCAATCTGACGGGGGATTAGCCCAAAATACCACCCTCAGACGTCATACGTCTGCTTAGGTCCATGTAATCCAAAGACGACTTAACCCATTTTCGCCCAATCTGTTAGAAAGGGTTATGCAGGCCAGTTTCGGATTCTGAAGGGTCTTGATGACTATCATCAATCACCCCCTAGGTGGGCGTGAAAGAGGGGTGCGTCACCGTTTTAGGCAGGGGTGGCCGATATGACCAACTTTACTTGCTGTCGTCCGACATACCATTGGAAAAGGGTAATACGGTGCACATCTAATTTGTTTTGTTGATGGTCCTGCGCTTTTCCTCCAGAGGATGGTATGATTAGAAATTAAACACCGAAGGGTGGGTTTTGGAGTTTAATCTTTTAAATTGGAATGGGTCGGTTGTTGAAGTAGTTGATTAATATTATGGGAAATGGGGTTCGTAAGAATACCTTGTTGTAAGTAGTTTTGTAGTTTTTGGATAGATTAGGGGGATTTAAGGGTCTTGGAGTTTTAGAAATGAATGAGGGAGTTTATTATTGCGATTTCGAACTTTGTGGTTTATTTCCGTATTTGTTATTAAAGTTGATTTCATTGGAAACATTTTAAATGAAGAAACGCGGGGTTTGCTTATAAAGTAATTTCTTATTCTTTTGCATTTTTCTTGGTATATTTTCCTATTTTGAATAGAATAATGGATTTTTTTTTTCTTTAATAATCATTTTTTTGTCAAAATAAGCTATTTTTCTTAATTGTATGAGATGAAAACTCTCAGACTAAGTTTCTCCCTCGAATGTTACGTCTGTAGCACAAAATTACGGAAAAAAATCAAAAACAACTTTTTTTTTGGAATTCAGTGTTAAAAAATGTAATAAAACTGTATTACCACATTTCTTTAAAAACTTTCATATGTTATTCTCATATCAGTGATTTGTTTCCATATATTTATTTTTGAAAGTGTTTTCACAAAAACAAATTTAGTCTTCAAATTTACCATTTGATTACAACAGAATTTTTTTATGTAAAAATGTGACTAGAGACACATACATACAAACATACATGCATACACACACACATACATACACATACATGCGCGCACACACATATATATGCAAACACACATACAAACATTCATACAAACACACATATATACATTCATACAAACACACATACATATATATATATATAATCCAGATAATTTAATTAAATAAAATTAACAGCTAAAATGATTTAAATGCAACGTCATTTTGACATTAAATGTCAAGGCCTTGTAGATGTGTTATGCTATGAAATATCATACACATTATAATAAATATTAATTACTGATAGTTTTAAAAGATCTTTTAAAACTATTTGAAGTCGTTTTCTTTAAAATTTTTGCCAGACATTGCATATCTTGGTGTTAAAATTATATAAAAGATAATTTATTGTTAAGTAGGTGTTTGGTATATAGGTTTCGTATATCGCATTAATCGTTTACAAATACTTTTCCCATACCTAATGAAAATACTTGCTAGACTACACACCAACACATGCAGAAACAGAGAAAATAACTTCTCAAGAAAGTGTTTGAATACTCTTTCTCTCAAAAACCTTCGATAATCCATATATTGGGTAAAATCTTACGCGTGTTTAAAATGTTTTCTTCTCGTTGTGCGCCCCCCCCCTCTCACCTCCTTATAGAAAAAATATATTTCAGAATTTCCTTTTCAAATTTTTTTCGTGATAGTATAAATGAACTTGCAGAGCTATAATCATGAAATATGCAGAAATAAAACAGATGATTAGAAACTTAAGATTTTACTTGAAGCTTTCTATTTGAAAAAAAGAAAAAGAAAATATTAAAAAATCGAACTAAATGGTTTTTCACAATTTTGCAGGAAAAAAATTAACTGTGCATATAAAGAAAAGAAAATATTTTTAAAAGCACATCGCATGATATGTAAATCGCAATGAATCATTTATTATGTTGGGATCAATTTACTCTTTTGTTAATATAATTTTTCTCCCAATATTTTAAAAATCACAAAACTTTACAATATTTTTTTCCGCTTACAGAGACATGGTACGATTTAAGCAAAAAATTTTAATTTAAGGATTTTCAAAATTTTTTCATTGCCTCCTATGTGTGTGTCCTACTGTGTAAAACAGATTTTGTGCTCAAAATTTCCTAAAAAGTTAGCCATTTAAATTTTGAAGGAAGAAACTTAATGTTTGTGAAGTGATTTTAAAATGCTACTCCTCCTACAAACATTTACGTACATACATGAAATTTGATTTACAAGTACCTCTCCAATTATGTATAACAAAAGTTGGTATGGGTTTTGCTATAATACGATTGGTATTTGTACAATACTTCTTTTTATGAATCTTTATTGAAAATTCCTTAAAAAATATTGCTAATTTCAAGTTGAATTATTTTTTTAAAAAATAAGTATTGCTTTGATTTAAAAATGCATACCAACTTTTGTTACATGTACTATTAACAATAGGTAAAAAAAATTCAAAGTATTAGGCACAATAGAAAAAAAGCCTTAGCATTTTAAATGAAGGCAAACTAGTTATTTTATCTTTCTGAGATAAGCGTTTAAAGTTTTGATTTGCCATAGGGATGTGAATAAAAATGAATGTAAAAGCTATCATCATTCTGCGTTTTTTAAGTTTAGAGTTTTCAAATTTTGTGAAGTTATAGAAAAGTATATATAAGTAATAACTTAGGCTAGAAAAATTAAATTTGATTTTTTGACCGATTTTTGTCAATTGAATCGTACTGTGTCTCCTTAAATTTCTTATTCACAAAACTAAGCAAACAGTAAAAATTCTGCAGAGAAACATAATGGATCCAATTTGGATAATAATAAATATTTCACATTGTAGTGTAATAAATTTCTCAAAAGTTTAAACAACATGGAATTTAATAATTGGATTTGCATAAAATATTTTTTTTCTCAAAATATTGAATGGCTCTTAAAGATTGATAAGTAACTGTATAATATTCGTGAGTTACTTGTAGTCTTAGTGATACATCCTTTGAGAAAGAACTTATTAAGTAAAGTTACATTGCACAATATGTATGACTCTTTTTGTTGTCATTTTTTTAACAAATTACTGGATACATAATCTAGTCTCTTCTCATTACATTTAGTTTGGATTAATTTCCCTTTAAATAAGAATCATTTTCTCTTTTGAAAATAGAAGCTGCAGTCTATCGTCAATATTATTAGTTATTGATACAAATAATAGTAATTAATTGTAAATTAAATGTTATAGTTGCTAAAAGAGTAAAACGTAAATTTGATTGAAAGTGTATGAATCAAATGTATAAATATTACACAATGAATTGCATGTTTTCAGGAACAAAATAAATTTTAAATAAAGGTAAAATTTGAATGGGAATTATTTTTGGAATTTATTTTGCTATTACGCATTCAAAGCTACTGGTGTACTGTATCCAAATTGTTCATTAGTGCTCAAATTAACCGGATTTTATATGAGGCGGTCCACGCTTCCAGTAAGTTGGAATTCACAACAACAAGAGAACAGCACTTGATAACTGACCTGAAGATATTCCTTTTCAACTCAATATACTGAACCACAAATAAGGAATTTAAATTTTATGCTTACACAATAGACAGGGCCACCACAATCAGAAGAGAAAACCCCGGAATAAAACACTAGAATAGCAGTACATCCCATCCCAAAACTATCAATCGAATATGTCCCTATTGCTAAACTTGCAGAAGAGTATAAGTTACTTCATTTAAAATCAATGGTGTTGTAAGTGGAAGGCCACATGATTCAAAGAGACCAAACTGCTAATTTTATATTGAGATGATTTCAACAGGAACGATGCAAACAACGCTCAGCATCGTCAAAGATGTATATTAATAATAGTAAAGGCTAGATAAACACGATTTTTTAAATACTTCGTGCTGTAAATCTTTCAACAGCTAAAATACTTTCCTCAAAGGAGTGGTGTGTGCAACGACCCTTCTATCACAAGTCAAAACTAGAAGTGACAGGAGTTAAACCGTCTAATAACCCAATAGGAAATGTTTTTATGCTTAGTTGTCTAAAACACACACATTCCTGCTGTGGCATAATTATACAGGCAGTTCAAATGATATACTTTCAAAACATCAACTAATAATAACAGCCGGTCAGCAAATATGTATAAAGAATACACTAAATCAGGGGAGGGCAAAAGCAACCCACTTGCGGCCTGTAAAGTTTGCTTATGGGCCACCAAGACTTTCAAAAAACAAACAACAGAGAAAATGTTTCCTATGTTTGGGTCGACATGTAGTTGAGCACAGTTTTCCTTGCATGAAGATCAACAAGAGTAAATGCAAATTCAAGTTGGTTGGCATTAACTTGCAGACTGTAATGAGAATTTCAACCAGTAATCTCACCCATGATTTAAAAAAAAAAAAATGGAATTATATGTGATATGGCAATTTTGTTTTATTAAACTGATTCTAAAATTGATGTGCATGCAGCTATAGATATGAAATTGAATAAACTTGCAATTATTTTGTTTTAGTTACATTGTTACGTAGAACGGGATCGAGGGTTTTATGCTATCAGTCTCAAAGAGCAATACAATTCTTCGGGAGTGATGACAATTTATTATAACATCTTTTGAAATACAGGATACACAGCAAAATTCGCTTAATAAAAACCAGAATCACTTCACATCTTCTACATTGCTCATACACAACTGTCAGTGTCTAAAGATACAAATACGTAATGATTAAGATTATTTCCAAGCACTGGATCGATAGTAGCAGCTAATCGCTAGTCAACACTTCGACGGTCAAAACAATACTGACTCATCTTCAGCGAGTGGCTTCTATTTCTAGTCTTCATGGATCTTTCGAGAAAGATCCGCTTACGGGATAGATGGTGATATTAATAGATTTCTCCAGTAATTTCCAGAATTAAGATCACCAAAATGATGCCCACTTCGCTCGATCACCAACATTTCACCAAGTTTCTATTGAACCACCATTATAATGTAAGGAACGGCGTTGTATCTAAATATTACACTTTTAGCATAAAATAAATGCAACAGAAAGTAATATTATTGTATAACACATTTAGATATAAATTATTTATACTATTTTAAGCATTCATTACACAAAATTCGTAACATTATTCATCTATTTTTACATAATAAAATCCTTTCTGGGATTAAATACTTATCGAATGAATACAATTATTTTTAAAAAGGTGCGGCCCTCTGGTGTTGTCCGCTTCCATAATGTTGCCACCGATCCAAAATAGTTGCCCACCCTACACTAAATGATATTATATTACGATAATTTTGGGATTAGTATATCTAAAAATGCTTCAGTGGATATTTTAATGAAACATTTTAAAGTTAAAATTTTTTATTTAGATTTAATTAAAATGCATATAACAATAAAAACTATGCTCCAAAAATGAGTCATTTTTAAAAATTAAATGAAAATTTTTAAAAAATTTAAAATTTTCAATAAACTTTCTAAATTTCCACATTCTTCATCCGTGACATGGTGTGAAAAATACAAATGAAGCACATAGTACCATAATTGTTTGAGAAACGGTCGTTGCTTTAAGAATCATTTTTACATAATTACGTTAAAATAGCCGTTGATGTATTCAAAGCCTGATAAATTCATTAAGGTTGTTTATTCGCTATTTACTAATTTTAACTGGCGATTAATCTTTGTCCAATAACAGTGTCTTGTATCATTGTTGTTTAAGACCTGCACTTGTTTATCGGCTAACATTTTTCACTGAATACAAATTAACTATTCTTGAAAGACTGCCAGACAACGATGTAATAGTTAGGAACACGGCGTTACTTTAAAATATGTTCGTATTTTACTAATATTGGATAATTTCTTTGTTAAGGCAAACAGTATTTTAAATTTACACTATAATAAAATTTGTTCTAAAAACTGTACTTTATGTATATTATTTTAAATCTCAATTATTCTTTAAAATGGATTTCTTAGTTAATTTTTAAATTGATTTTTTGTAAAATTGTCATGGGACGTATGCTTTTGTAGTATTTTGTATCTTAATAGTTTTACGGGTATTTATGCATGTCTTATAGTAATATTCGTAATGATATAATTATAAAAATTCTCTAGCAGACTATCAGGATCATTTTGATGACCAATTTCGATCAAAACATACATTTTAGTAAGGAGAATAATACCGGGTATTTCTAAAGGAATATCGGAGTTTCAACACGTTATAATATTTATTGCATGTAACACATTAGTATGATTCATACATCGAGTGAAAGAGCAACTGAAACAGTTTTGTTTGCTGGCTGTAAGCGCGAAACGTATGATAATTATTTCCCCCTTTCTCAATGATCAGTGCGCTAATAGAAAAATGTCGATTTGTGAACAGAAAGCTTTTTGTGTTCTCCAGTTTGCAAAGACAATATCTGCTATTACTGTGCCACGAGCATTCCGTTTAAGTTCGGCTGTCAACCTTCAAACGATAATAACATTCGTAGATGGTTTCATCAGTTTGAAACAGCTGGCTGTCTTTGTAAAGGAAAAAGTACGGGACGACCAAGGCTTAGCTAAAAGAATGTTGCTCGAGTGAGAGATTCTTTCTTGCGTAGCCTCAAGAAATCAGTTCTGCGTGCTAGTCGTGAATTGGCAATGCCAGTGATGACTGTTTGGAAAGTTTTACGCAAACGCTTAGAACTACTTCCTAACCGTCTGCAGTTGCTATAAGCTCTAAAACCAACAGACTACGGTTTACACGCCAAATTCGCGAACGACATGTAAAGTATGGGATGTGAACTCGTCTATCGAATTAATGTGTGCCGTGTGACGAACTCACATTGAACATTTGTAAGCGTGTAGGTAACTGTTTCAGTTACTCTTTCATTCAATGTATGAATTATACTTGCAAGTTAGGTATAATAAATACTATAAAGCTTTAAACTCCAATATTCATTTAAAAACACCCGGTATTTTAGCTTTTCAAAACATATTTTATTTTGCTTATACATTACCTAGAGGCTGAGTTACAATAAATTTAACAAAATTAGATAATTTGGAAATTGGGATTAAAATGGTTCAATGGGCCGCGGATAACTCGAAACATCTTAATTTTTTTTTCTGTGAAACTTTTTGAGCCTCATGTTTGTATTGTTTTCTGGAGAATGTACTAAAATAATACTTACTGTAAGAATATTTTGAGCTATGACCTTTTGTTTCAATAACGCTTTCACAAATATGAATAATTCATATATATTTTTTACTTAAACCGCTCTAAAGCTTTGATTTTTTTTATAAAGCATTAAAATTTTTGTGCATTCAGTAAATAAATGATGTAAGTTTATTTCAGTAATACTCTCACTAATATAAATTTATTGTCTTTCTCTGACTGCTTTTAAGAATTAAAAAAGAAAAAAAATCCGAAATTTTACTTACACTGTGATTTTTGAAAACTTTAGACAATTTATTTTAAATATAGTTGGCTATAAATATTTATATTTACTATTATAATTCCTAAAATATATATAATTTTATATTTTAGCCCCCTACATATATAATTAATATTAATCACCTATATATATATATATAATTTATATATATATATATATGTGATATATTATTTAAAAAAAATTCCGAATTTGTTCCGATACATTAAATAAATTAAAGACCTTCAGTAATGCATTTAGCAGTTTATCTGAGGTAGGGGATAGTTTCAGAGAGAAAAGTATTTCAGTAGATTTATACATTCATTACTAAAAATATATTATTTAATATGTTACACATTAACGGAGATATAGAGGATTAAAATCCTTAAGTTTAGCAATGTAAAATGCAAAGGATCGTAATGAGTTGTATTTAAAGTTCATAGCTTGAATACACTTAATGATGTAAACCTTCGAATAATCTTCATAAAGGAAACATTTTCAGAGGTTTGTTTGCAATATCAACCTGACTCGTTTTCCTCAATTATATATAAATTTAATATTCCAAAATAAATTACAGCAATGAAACTTTCCTTTGACGTTTATTTTGAATTGAATAGAAACTAACATGAGTATTTAGCAAAGCACTGATTATTAAAATCTATATTTAATCAGGATGTCAGTAAACGAATAAAAATATGATCCAATTATGGTGAATTCTATAAAAAAAAAGGGAAGACGTTGCTTTTCTTGCATGATTTTCAAATTGTTTTGTGGTGGTCTCCATCAAACGATCGACTTTCTGTTAGGGAATTAATGACTTCCCAAAAGTCACGTAGTTTTGTGTTGAAAAGTACCCCATACAGGACATTACCGATGTTTAATATCGAAGGAAATTCCACAGTTGATATCCCTTTGGTCTAGCCGACAGTGAAGTGACCGGCATGGTTCCCACGCCAATCTCTGTCTTCAAAGTGCACCGCATGAGGGGTGACAAGGACTAATGGCCAAATGGCAATCCCGCCTAAGTCCAAACAAAATGATATTGCATTATGTTTCTCTTTAAATGGAGTGATATATTCCATCTTTAAAGAGACATGAAAAAGAGAAAACAACACACTCTAAGAGACACTCTTATAATCTAACAGGCTAACTACCAGACTGGCTTCCAGATTTGTTTGTAAGTTCTAGCACCTACAATAACCTTTGAAGGTTCCAGATAAAGAGTATCATAAGGCCTCTTTTTCAGTCTGCAGGTCAGTGATCCGACCTTTAATATCATCTGACCAACCCGTCTCTTACCGCGGATAATCAGAAAAACTTCTTAATTTGTGTTATTTCTTGATATATCTGGAGAACAAACGATTTTAAAATCGGAGTGGAATTGCCAAAACTTCATTTCCCTCTGTTTCTTGAATTATATTGTATTCCTTTTAAAATACGTATGCAAAATTAGATGAGTGGAACAAATGAACATGTTTCACGCTATTGTTTTGTGTGTGGCCGAAGTTCAGATTTGTTTTTATTACTAAATGGTTTTGAATGTGAATTAATTTTTTCAGCTTAACTGTATGTTAAAAAGCGAAAATTAAAATTTTAATTAATAATCCTATTATTGTACTAAATTTAAATTGATTTATAGATTATATTTTGTCACTCTTTATTTTTTTTGTAATATTAATAATTAATAATAATACCTATAATACTTTTAAGTACTAGTATATAGTTTAACCTCTTTAATTCCAATACAACGTCATGTATTTCAGGAAATTCAATAGAGCTAGATAATATTGAAATGGGCCACGTATGTTGTTTTCATCGCCGCAATATGTCCGTGCGGGAAAAAAGAGATTTGCAAGCAAAGTTCGCTTCCTGACATGAACTCGTCAGATAAGATTATGGAAACCCTAGAAGACATGGCCTGGTTTACCAGATTGTCGATTTATCACCTTTGGCGATAGATTTGGCGAAAAATACGTATCACTGAGGAACCTCCGAGAATAATCTAGAATTGATCCTCTTAGAAATGACTATGATGCTATGTTTCGAACCTTCAAAGAGATATTTTATGTGTTCGAGTTCTGCTGGTGGAACTGCATAGAGACCCTTTTATAGTACGTTGTAAAGCTTATCTATAACGAGTGCAACTTGCACAACTGTAAATAGTTTTGCGTGTGAGAGTGTGTATATGTCATTTGTTTGTCCATATATATTAATAAATCTGTTATTACTCAAATAACTAAAGTCTTTGTCTCCCTTTGGCTCACGTAAGTTTAGCACAATATGAACCTAAAATAAATACTAAAAATTTATAATTATTAGAATAAAATCAATTTTTTCTGTTGCAAATTAATATTTTTACAAAACACTGCTAAAATATTTTAGCGTTATAAATTTTTAACGGAAACCTTCTCTGACATGTAACTCTTAAAATATGTAATAGTTTATTTCAACACTAAACAAAATGCTTCATTGTTTATTATTAAACATTAATTTTGCTTAAAAGTTAACAACTGTTATTAAGATTCCTCCGAAGAAACCGTAAATTAAGTTATATTTTAGCGAACTCACATTAAATTACATAGTTATTTACCAAAACAGTGAGACATATTTTATTTAATACGGTGTTCAAAATAAAAACCGCAGTAAATACTAACATATTTTAAAAATGCATAATGTACCACAGAGGAGCCTAGAGCTGGAAAACTTGCTCAAACCAATTTTACGTCTTTTTATTTGTCTCCAGTTTGCAACAAATTTAGCGGAGCAGAAACAGCTGGAAAAAAATATATAAAAATATAAACAAGGCAGGTACTTTTTCTCAGTTATTTGTCACTAGAGGCAAAGTATATCTTGAGGTTGCTTTCTAGTATACTTAGGCGTCTTGTATATCACATTTGTTACGCTTTTCTACCTTTCTCTGCTTTGTGTGAAATAAGCATAGATATCTATTCATCAATGAAAGAAAAATATATATTGTGGAACAGGGGATAAATAATTCTTTCTGAATTTTATACTGAATTTATTATTATTTTTTTTCGGGAGAGAGGGTTTATTTGTTTGTTCGTTATGATGTTTCTTGTATCTTTTTAATCCGAACTGCGGTATTTTCTTTTGAGGGGGGATTAAATTAAATTTATCACTATTTTTATGTAGGAAGTGGAAAAAAACAAAACTAAAATAATAATCTATCACGTTATTATAGTGAAAACAATAATATGTATTCCAAATTTATTATTTAATAAAATTCGTTAAAAATTTTATTATTTTATATTGACGAGATTTTAAAATTAATTTCACTTTTCAATAATAAATTTTAAGAGAGATATAATAAATTATGAACTACATTGTATTACATTAATGCATATTTTATATCTCTCTATGTATAAAATCTAAAGACATATTCCTTTTGAAGTTATAGTCCTGGCAATTATAAAAGGAAAATCAAATAATATATGGTATAGTAAAGTACCTTATATAATGTATTAAAAAATAATAATTTTATTTTGTATTTATATGAGAAGAATTACAAGCTATATATACTCGTACATCCTGGGTCAAAGAGTTATGTTTCTTAACTGTTAATTTCTTTTCACTTTACTATGTTTCAAAGAGAAAAGAAGAAATACGTGTTTTGGAAGAGTTACATAGAAATTTATCATAAAACGAGGCCCAAAAAAAGCAGTAATCTTAAATGGTGTATGTGCATAATATAAAATAGAATACGCAAATTATTTTTTGGTGACTAACATCCAAATTAGTTTGATCTCCAGCACATCCGGATTGCTAGAAAACGCAGAACATTCCGCATTCTTTCCATCCGCGCGGACTATACCAATGCACCACAGATGGTTTGGGGAATCCTGTGAGCAGCTGTCATCTTTTGAGAGAGTATAAGCAATTGAACAAAAGGAAACAGGGATGTTCGGCAGTATCCCTCGACATTTGCTTGGGCTAGTGCCACCTGTTGGAGAAAATGTGTAAACTTTGGCCGTATAAAGTGTTGAAAAGAAAGAGTAAAGGCAGAAAGCGATTATGGATGTCACTCACAGCCCTTAAAGTGTTCTTGTTAATGATCTGATGTGTAACCTCGACACCAAATATAGTAATTACAATCAAAGAGTGCCTCAGAGGACATGAGCTTATGTCACGGAGGCCATTGCACTGATTACCTCTCAGTGTTGCACGTCACCAAGTGGGTTTGCCGTGGTACAAATGGAGAACTAGAATCTCGTAGGTTAGAGTATAATTGTTTTAAGCATTGAGTTCTACTTCTTTTTGAGTCATTATTATCAGCAAAGAACTAACTGTTTGGAGATGTCCAAGGTGGTGGTGGGGTACTCAAATGACTGTAGTTCACCAAACACCCCAATAACGGAGTTATATGACGTCACGTTTCATTTTGATTTTTTCCATCACATCCTTACAAAACGGATTAGAGTAGACGATATTTCATGTCCTGTTGTTTTTCCTTCTTTTCATGAACACCTGGGGGGCTTATATTTTTACATAATGAAACTAAGAAAAAAATTTATGTCTTTTTACTGCCTGTCTTCCTGCCCTTCCATCTCTTCAGTAGCCAGTGCGGTCACCAGATATTTCTACAAGACAGTTTGTTAAGTAAGTGTAAGTTAAGTCAATGCTCAGGCAAAGCCGAAGAACAGTTTATATTAGGATCATGCTTGAGTCAATGTGTTATTGATTTTTTTAGTTTTTTGTTTTTTTGTAACTGTATTTCTGGAAAACAACAATTAGTTCTTACATTAATGCTAGTATTTTGTTTTCGATACTTCTGTTTCACATTTATAGAATTTTGTCGCCTTTGTATCATTCCTTTCATCGCCTTTTTTGAAAATCACCTATGAAGATCTTGAAAATAATTGAAAGAATGTATCGTTTTACTATGAAGCTTTAGTAAGCATGTAGCCCTTTATCCATAGCTTGATATTGAAAATAAGTTATGACCAATGAAAATCCCAACATTTCCTTGTTTATAATAATGTGTAATGTATTTGCAGATACCTTTTGCAGTTTCATAAACTTTGTTGCAAAGTAGCCAGAATTTCAGAAACCGTTTATTCATTTTAATAAAGACTGTTAGTGTTCAAATTACGTTACCAATGCATAGTTAAATATACAGGTTACTTAAAAAGTTTCAGATTTCGAATTCTTCCGCCTATATCTAAAAATAAACTCGTTAAAAGATCGAAGTCGGAATCATTCTTCTTCCAATTAACGAAGCAAGTGCACAGGTTTACAATCCTCTATTTTAAATATACTTTCTTTTATCTTAATCCAGACAGAGAGGGCAGTGAGTCAAACACTAATTAGTACAAAACTCCGGTGTTTAATCATCTAATTTGTCTCAATACTTCTTCCTCCAAAAGCAAACTTAAGAACTTCTTTTTCAGAACTTCCTAAGCCTTTTCTTCACGTTTGAGTTGTTTTGAAAGCAATCATGACTTCCAGATGCACTTGAGTGCATAAAAACGCAAACGAAATAAGACTGAAATCAAACAAAAAGTGTTCTTTTCAACTCGGAGGAGGAAATAAAATTTTGTTTCTTTTATTTTTTTTTTAAAAAAAGGGAAGAATAAGGAGACACGAGGAACTGGGGATGGAAAAAAATGGCGACGTTTGCTTGCAGTCCTTAATCCTGCACAGAGGTGACACAATGCATTTCTTTGTCAGGATGTGTTCAACAGCGAGTTAAGTCTTTCGTTTTCTGACTTGAATAATTTTTAACGAACTTAAAACTTTCGCACTTAGCGTCAAAACTATGAAAGTTCAGTAGAATGTAGAGTACTTAAAAGAAAAGAGGTAAATTAGATAAACGGGTAAGAAAAAAAAACGGAGTAAAAATGTCAAAATATAGGGAAAAAATCTAGCAAATATTTAATTAATATTGCTACATTAATTTTTAAGGAGATAAGTTTTGACAATGTATTATTATTTTGCATTTTTCTGGTAATTACCACATTTATAGCATGTACGACACATGGTTATAAATTAATGTGCACACCTGTAAAATTTTGTGAGGAATGAGTATGCTAAAAAACCTTAGTTAGCAATTTAGAATTTTTTCTTTCTTTAAATTGCATATTCAAATTGATATAGTGCACATGTAAATGTCGAACGAAATGATTCTTTGGCCAAAGAAGCCAGATACCATGACCAACCTTGTACTACCATCATACTTGCTGATGCAAACGTTGTTACTAGTTCTAGACTCTTACCCCATTCCTTTAAGAAACTAATCGTAAAAGACTTCGACTCCACAAGTATCATAATGTCTATAATCACAGGGACTAAGAGCTCATCATCACAAGGGCGTGAAAATCCATTCTGATAAAACAAGATCTTACATACCGTGTAAATACTGCCCGGAAATCCAACCGCTCACACCAAAACAGATTTTCGAGTACCCAATTTTCACTCCAAGAGCATTAAACCTCTGTCTAACTCTACTTATGGACCCACTGCAGTATATTCTCAAATGCCAGGAAGCTGCGGATTTGCAGATGGAGTTGTTGCCAACTTTTAGTGTAATCTAATGTATCTTTTTTGTCTTTATCAAAACCATGAGCACGAGAATAATGATAGCATCAATTGATATATATATATATATAATATTTTCTATAATTTACAAAGTAAAAAAGGGAACAAAAATTGTAATATATCTACGCAAAAGTATCGCATATCTTGCAAAAAGTATCCCTTATCTTGTAAAAAGTATCGCATACTTTAAAAAATAGATATTTTCTCGTATACAAAAATCTGCAGCAGAAACTGCATGGTCAAGTTCAAACAGCTCTACTCCATTTAAGTCTTGATTTCAATAAAGATTTGTGAAGTTAATTTCAAAAACAAATAATATAAAAAAAAATTAAGTCAATTCCTACTTAGATCAAAAGAAAAATTTTCTTTTAGTTACTTTTTATTAAATGGTTACACAATTAATATAAATATGTATATATCGTACATATGACAGGATCACAACATTAAGTGGAAATTAATTTTTTAATTATCATTAAAGTATCGTATTGTCCTCCAAAACAATTGTGCATGTAAAATTTCAGTTCAACTGAATGCTTTAAAACGTGAGAAAAAAAAATCTTTTAAAGTTTTGGCTCAAGTCGCTAAAAATGAAACCGACGTGGCTGTATCTGTAATTCTTTAAATAGTTAGTTTCAGTCAATTAATTTTAATTAATTATAAATAAATTATCGTATTTTTACCCAAAAAAAGTAGTGTATAGGAAATTTCAGCTCAAATGAGTGCTTTAAAATGTGAGAAAAAAAAACTTTTTCAAGTTCTGACACAAGTCGCCAAAAATGATGCCAACGTGGCTGCATTTTTCATTCCTTAAATAATTAGTTTTAATCAACTAAATTTTATTAATTATAATTAAATTACTGTATTCTCGTCCAAAATAATCATGTATATAAAATTTCAGCTCAATTGAGCGTTTTAAAATGTATTTTATTAACGATTGAAAATCCCAAGAAGATAAATAAATAAATATAGAGAGAGTGTGAGCTAATAGTAGGAATTGAATAAATACATAAACAAGAACAAGGACAAGTCAATAATATAAACCAATTGAGTTGGTAACAACTGAAATAATTTAGGCTAAATCTTGATATATATCAATTTTAACCGATTTTGCCTAAATTTCACATGTTAAATCATTTGTATGGATTTAATGAGCAGCTGTAAAGGTCGAATCACTGATGTGAAGGGTGCTATAGGGTGACATGATGCTCCTAATGCAGGAGCCTTGAAAGTTCGTATAGAAGATTTGAAAGAGTGCAAGCGAATCTGGAAGTGAATCTGATAGAGAGTCTGAAAGAGTGTGTTGCAGCGTATGGGTTTTCCTTTTTCGTGTCTCTTTAAAGGTGAAATATGCCCTGCATTCCAAAGAGACACTTGACGGAAAATCATTTCTGCTTAGAACTAGCCGTAATTACAATTCGGCCTTTGGCCCTTGTCACACCTCATGCTGTGGACTTTGAAGCTGGAGATTGTCTTGAGACTTGCACAGATCACTTCGCTGTCACCTGGTTAAAGGGAGTCCAATTGTTGACTTGAACTTGAACCTATCGTCCTGTCTTGGATACTTTCCATACACTAAAGAACCATTGAGAAGTCATTAGTTCCTTAACATGGTATTGGTCATTCGATGGAGACAGCCTCAGATTCCATCGTGATTTCTCTTAAATAAATTGAACATAATAAATTATCAATACATGCTAATTATAATTATCACTGTTTTTTTTTTTTTAAAAAATGCAGCTATATGAATGGCTAAACTGAGACATTTCTTGCATTTTTAAGTATTTCAAGTAAAAAATAAAAAAAATTAAATTTAAAATTAACTTTTGAAAATTTGATTAAATTTAAAAACTATTAGTATAGATATGGCATAAAGAAATGAAAAAAATCATGTTTTAATTTTAAACTACTCCAGGTAACAAAAAAATTGGTTAAATGGCTACAGAGTTTAATGCTATATATTCACTAATTGATTGTTTTATTAACGCCGCACTCAGAAGCAGTACAAGGGCTATTGGCGACAGACCTTATTTCTTTGAACCATGGTCGAGTGATGAGGATGACGACTGAGCTAGCAACAGCTCTCCCAATTTCCACACCTTACAAATGTGAAGATTTTGGAATTGAAATACGAGTTTCCTTATATTTCCTAATATAAACCGATCCGTTATTAGACAATAGCTATATTTTTATCAAAAATTTACCCACATTTTAAAGCCGAATTGAAAATATAATACTATTAGGGTGAAGATGCCGTCAAACAAGAGGAATACTTTTCATTAAATTTCAATAAAGTAAAACGCCAGACGCCGATAATAATATCTTTATTTCTGGTAACCCTATCTGACACAAATAAACCTTTTCCTATCCATTTGTTGTATACTAATTGTGTTAGTCGTTACCTTTTGCATCAAATTTTTGTTGGGAAAATGAGCGTGAAGAGAAATTCGTATACGGCAGGTGATTGCTTACATGTTTCATATCTTGAAAGAAAAACCAGCTGCATTTTGATCATACACATTCAGACACTCCAATGAGTGATTTTGAATTTATGAACTATTTGGAAACTTGGACTCTGACCTTGACTTTGTAGGATTTATGTACATTTTTTGTTCAATTCCTGCTATTAGCTTACGCTCTGTATATATTTATTTACCTTAGTGGAATTTTCAATCGTTAATAAAATACAATTTAAAGCACTCAATTGAGCTGAAATTTTATATGCATGATCATTTTGGTTGTCAATACAATAATTTAATTATAATTAATAAAAACTAATTGATTAAAACAAATTATTTAAAGAATTACAAATACAGCCACGTTGGCATCATTTTTGGCGACTTGTGTCAAAACTTGAAAATGTTTTTTTCGCACATTTTAAAGCATTCAGATGAACTGAAATTTTATATACACGATTGTTTTCAATAACAATAAAATACTTGAAGGATAATTAATAAAAATTAGTTACCACTTAATGCCTTGATTCTGTCATATGTATATACATATTTATATGAATTGTAACTATTTAATAAAAAGTAGCTAAAATAAAAATTTTCTTTGTTTATCTAAGTAGGAATTGACTTAATTTTTTCATTTTTTTTTTTTTTTTTTTAGTTATTTTTTTTTATTTTAGAACGAAAATTCCACTCAAAATATTTCAAATTTCAAAGATTAAGTAGCTTGAGCATGGTTAACGGAAAATGTTAAAACTAGTCTATCTTAAATTACTTTTTCTCCAAGATTAGTGTACTAAATACCATACATATAAGCCCACCCTCTTACTTTAACTTTAAAAATGTTCCCAAAACTATGGGTTGTTACACGGAAATACACGGTATATATTAAACTAACTCACGCGATTGTTGTTGTTTTTTAAATACTTTCAGATTAGTAAGAATTTCACAAAGAATTTGTAGCCTTACCTCCTCTCTATATCGGATGAGGTGAAACTCACGTTCATTATTAATTAGATACTCGTGAGGATCCGAAAGCAGTAGTGATTGGAACTACATTAATTTGGACTTTAAATGATGACCAATAGATACTGACAATAGTTCACTCGTTGTTAATTTAACGTTGAAGTTGATTGCGCGATATGTAGACAAGACAATAAAGAGGATAATGGTTACTTATCTTTAATGAGATTCAACTTCAGAACCTTGTCCACGAGAAAACTAATTAAACGACTATAATTTCGGATGATGATTTAGAAAAAGTTTTTACAATTCAGGAAGAACTAACGCAGTAATATTTTGGTAGCGGGTATCTACAAAAGCTAGTAATAGCCTCCGGACAGTAGTGATCATTTTTGTCTAGTGGTATGTTATTCGGCTGTGGATACAAATGTTCCAGGTTTTATCCTCCACATTGGTGTACTTGACACTGAATTAAGAATAACTCAACCTTGGCGCCGCTGTCGTATTGCCATCTACCCGCACCAAGAGCATCCAAAAAGTTGCCAGACCCACTTGGTGCAGTAACCAAAGTCATATAACTCACTCGACGCAATACCTTTAATTACGAATAACAGCAACAGCTCACCATAACAAATGCCTCATTCGTACACCTATCCACCTAGCACTACAGATGTATCTTCTTAAGCCAGTAGCAGCCTTCGGACAGGGGTGATCACTTTTATCTAGTGGTCATGCTACTGGGCTTCTGATTGATAGGTCGAGGGTTCTATCCTTCAGATACACGCCACCAAGTTATTGAAAAGTTTCTCGTGGGTGATATTCAGAGGTTGCATCTCATGAGAAAGATAAGTACCCATTATTCATTACTACTTTACTGTCTTGTCTACATATCGCGTAATCAAGTTTAACGTTAGACTAAAAATAATTATTTTTATTGGGTTTATCTATTGATCATTATTTTGTATTCTACTCACAATCAAGCCTCAATCACTACTGTGTTCCGATCCCTCCTCGCATTTAGTAAGTGAACGCGACTGCTACCTCAACCAATATGAGGAGAAAGTAGCGTGACCAACTTCACATCAAACAAATAAGAAAAAAAAAACCGAAAAAAACTCTCAATCACCTTTATCAACTGAGAGGAAACATCACTCAACCGAATTCATATCAAAACTTGCAAATATCCTTGCTTCTATTTCGAATATTATCAAATTATATCTATTCATCTAGACCAGTAATCTCTGTTGTTTTTTTTTTTTTTTTTTTTTTTTTGTGGTACACTATTAAAAAATTCTAAATTTGGCGTCACACTAACAATAAAATAAGTCTGAAAGAATTTTACTTATCTATAATGCACAATGTAAAATAGTTTATAATAATAAATTTAATGTTAAATAAAATAGTACGTAAGCCAGACACAAAAAATGCCTATTGAGTAAATAATTACCAATTAATTATAAGATTACATTTAATGCGAAATTTGTCCTTGATGATTTTTGATTATTTCGTTTATATTTGGTCCTAAAAATAATAGTGTCACTCCTATTTCGTCATTTACATTTAAAAGTCTCGATCTTTTATATATATATATTTGTTAATCCTGAAACTTCGAATTAACGCAAATAAGATGTAGAAATTTATAACAATATTTTTCAAGTTTTTTTTTTCTGTGGCTATTTTGAGATAATCGTATCTAATTTTAATTCAAAAGGAATTAATCAGCTTATCTGAATGCTTTGAAATTAAATATTGACTATTACAGAGCAAAATTAGTTTTTCCTCTTAATTCAAAGTTAATGCATACACAAATGTATTCGTATCAAAAATAAATTACAAACCCTATCAAGTTTTTTTTATGTACATTTATCTACAAAAGGTTAAATTAAATGTACCACCAAACCCTTAAGCTTATTTTTATAAAATGACGGAATGATGCGGTTCCGGTTTTTCTTTTTTTCTTAAATTATAATTAATAGTTTAAAAAAATAAATGGCGGTATACAAAAGTGCCACGGCACGGTGTTTGAGAACTTTTGATCAAGACTTAGACCCTTAACTCTTCGAAGACGATTTTAAGACAATACAATTTTTTTAAAACCTAACAAGACAATATAAAAAATGCCATTATCTCGTCTAAAGCAATAAATACTTTACCCTCACCCACACTATACATCACAAAAGAAAAAATAATAATAATAACAATTCCCCAAAGAACAAAACCCCATCGACATTTCGTGTCGATGGATCAAAACTGATTGTTTCAAACCCATCAAGACTATTTCCTTGTCGACCCAAGTCACTATCCTTTAACGACACTTCTCTTTCAGAAGGCAACATGTCCGGACAAGAAAGATTAAGGACAGCCCTGTTCTCCATTGCATTTACTGACACTTTCAATCCTACCAGTTGAACTCCGCTCCCCGATGGTAGGATGAACACTGTCCTGGTTAAGCCCGATTCTTTGATAAACTGTCCTGAGATAGATACTTTTTTGTTCCTTTGCTTTACTTTTTAAGGCTTTTTTTTTATCCTGTTGGTTGTAGAAGATAAAGAGAGGTGTTGTCGAGAAATGAATGCAGAGGATAGGGTAATTGTTTCATTTAAGGGCAGGGGATGTTTTGGTGTTTTTTCAGAAATGAAAGGGTGTGGGTAAGAATTTAAATGAAGCTGAACGAACCCCTGTTTTACATTGTAACATCGTTGTTGAACCAGTGTCTGATGGTGTAGTGTTTTTGTTTTATGTTGATGACTAAGGAAATTAAGGCAAATCTCTCTCTGCTTTGAAAATAGTTTATAATGAAATTTCACACTAAAAACATCGTAAAATAAAACAAATGTGCAGGAATTTACACTATAGATAATTTAAGAATCCAATTAAATATGTTTGGTCAGTTTACGAAAATTAAATAAGAAGAAGAATCTTAATTTTGTTAATGCGTTTAAAAATAAAGCCGAATCAAAATGGAAAAATACTGATCACAACATGTTACGTTAAACTTTTGTAATTACAATCTTTCAATTTCAGGGCATAGAAAACGTTCGAAAAGTTTTAAATTAAACTTTTTAGAAAAGTTAAATTAGAAAATTTACTGTGAGAACTTGAAGGAAAAGAGAACGTAAATAAAAGAGCTAAATTTACGTATCTTTGATTAAAATATTGTGTTGGCAGATAGAGTGGTCACAATGAAAATTATTATAATTGGACAACTTCTAAGTCACCATGAGTTTAATTTTTTATGTTAAGGGATTTATTAATTTTCGATGACTTTTCGTTATGACTACATTCGATTTTCTCAAACTTATTATAAATATTCTTTTATTATTCCAAATACTTTCTGTAATAGTAACTTGTATCAAAAACTCAACATTTTAAAATTATATTTGTAATGTGAGATAAAAAATATATATCACATATATGTTTTTTATTGAATTCCATACTTTTCACTTTCTCTTACTTACTTTCAAAATAATAACTTTCAAAAGTATTATTTTGAAGTACAGAAAAATTTTAAATGTTTCTTCTTATTATCTATTATGTTGTTGTTACTTTTGTCACCTCATTGACACAGTAACATAAGATCAAGGCCCAAGAAAATGATTGTGGCAAGGAACCAGATGTTCGTCTGTTATTAGCCGAAGCTTTGAGCACTATACAGGTGACAGTACGATTAGTTTTGGTTCCATCCCAATTTTGAGGGGGAACAACTTGAGGAGGTCAGAGGTCTCCCACCTCTCTTCCCCTTCCACCAATCAAGAGAAAACCTGCATCTAGATGGCTATTTAGAGTGCCCCATGCTACAAAGGCGTTACAGATTTACGAACATCCATGCCTTCACCGGGATTCAAACCCGGTCCCTACGGCACCGCAGTCAGCATCACTAATCACTATACCGGATGAGCGGAGTTAACAATTAATTAATATGCCAAGTGTTGTTGCTTAAGAAAATTATAATAAAGTATAATTAGGAACTTTATTAAACATTATTGTAAATCATAAACAGTATTATATACAAAGTGAAAACTCAAAATAGTATAATAACTGAAAAAGCAAAAAGTAGTTTTAATACTCTTTCTCTCTTTTCCCCTGCGTTGTAGACTCAAGTTAAAAAAAAATTAGGGATTTTTTTTTTAAAATTTTTTGCAGAATTTAATGAATACTGTACCAAATTAAGACCTTCAGAATTTTGAGTGTTCCTTGAATCGATAGCAGAAGATTTTCGATAGACGTTTATCAATATTGTGAAATAAAGCATCATTAGAACTTCATTTATAATTTTATGACTTTTTAAATGAATATTGCATTAAAATTTATGAAGGGTATTTGAAAAATAAGCAATAAATGGAAGGAACATTTTTAGAAATAAATTAAGAATTTAAAGCTTTCGATTGAACGATCAGTACCACTAGAAAAATTATTGATGGGGAATTTCAATATTTGATAAACTAAAATACTTTTATCTTTTTCTTTAAATTACATTAACTGTTTAACTTTCCAAAGAACAATTTTGCAAAGAAATATTAAACCTATTACGTTTCAGTAAAAATGAAATGTAAAGTAGTTCTCATAAATTTAGGCTATAAGATAAAATAATAACTACTACATCATCATACATCACAAATTAATATTCTAAAGTGTTCGAACTTAAATATATTAAAAAACCTTTTACTGAAATATATGTTATATATGAGCTATTCAGCAGTCAATAAAAAGCTTGTTCAGTTCTTTAAGGTATCCGACTACGTTCGGAACTGTGATTTTACAAAAGCGTATAAATGGTTAATATTTATAATATTTAGTGTCACTTAGATTAGAAAATGTATATAAAATTGTTTTAAGAATAGTATTACAATAAAAAATTATTTAAGTACAATATTTTGACAAAATTGAACATAGAATGACCCATTTTCAAAACGTTCTCCTTTGATGGAAAATACTTCTATTATAATAATATTTTGCCTGTATATAGCTCAGACCTCTGTACAGAGGCTCAACTAGAATTTTTGAAACGTATAACTTAGAAGTGGATTCATCCAACAGAGGGGAGAAATTTTAAGAAAAAAATGCCGATAATTATTTCAATGGGTGGTAACTCTGTAAATAATGTGAAATTTTCAAAACCTCTAGTTCAGACTCTCTGGAGAAGTCTTTACTTTATATAAGTATATATAAAATATTATTATTATAGAAGTATTTTTTATAAAAGAAGAACATTTTGAAAAAAAGGTTATTCTACTTTTGGCCAAAATATTGTATTTAAATATTTTTTTAATGTCATAATGTCCTTAAAACAATTTTATACATGTATTCTAATATAAGAGACACTAAATATCATGAAAAGTATTCATTTATGCGCTTTTTTAAAATCACGGTTCCGAACGTAGTCGGATACCTTAAATTTAATACTTCTTTGACTTTTTTTTAAATTTATCAAATTTTACATAATAGAGAAATTACAGAAATATTGCATTTTCATTTGTTTTTAAAAATAATCATTCAATTTTCTCAATGAAGATCTGTTGTAAAATTCATAGTTAAAAAAAAATTAAATATGAGTAAAAAATTGTATTGATTTTTTTTTTCAAATGTTTGATCGTTCAAATATAGTATATAATTAATAATCTTGTAATAAATTGCTATAAATCTAATAAATCAAGGCAGTAAAAAAATTTTATAACAAGATAATGTAAGGCAAAAATAAGGAAGCCACAGCAGTTTAGTAGCACAATAGTAATCTATTTGCTTTGGAAACTAAGAATTTACTCATAGTTGTTTGTCTTATCTGGATTACTATATACGTGTTTATGAAAATAAAGAACAACCATAGATTTATAAAGAGTTCCTTATTCGTATGATGTAGGACCACCTTTGGTACGTAATACAGCTTGAATTCTCTTAGGAATCAATTCATACAAGTGCTGAATAGTGTTTAGAGGAATATTGTACCATTTTTCATGGAGATAATATGAAAGTTTTGGGAGATATGCCTGTGGATGATATCTAGTCCGTGTTGAACGCTCTAAAATAGATTATGATGGTTCATTTATATTGAGTTCGGGTAACAGCATGGGTAAAGGTAGATGTTTAACTTCATCCTCGTGTTCATCAAACCATTATTAGGCAAGTCTCGCTGCATGGATATGTTCATTATCATCATGGAAAATTGCATCAGCTGCAGGAAACAAAGTTTTCATCATAGAATGGGCCTGGTCACCTACAATTTCTTTATACTTCCCCTGGTGATCCTTCTTTTAAGGGTTATGATTGGTCCAGTAGAAAATCACTACACGGACGTATCATGACAGATCCACCTCCATTCGATATAGATGAAAGGAGACAATAACAATCATACTCTTGTGTAAGTGTCCTCCAAACGTGCATCTGTCCTGTTGTAGAGAAAAGTGTGAAAATCGATTCGTCAGACCATATTACTTTCTTCAACATCAATCGACCAAGTTTTCTGTGTGGTACACCACTGTAAACGACACTTGACATTAGAATTTGTGACAAGCGGCTTGGGAATTGCTACCCAGCCGTAAATATTATGCTTATGAATGTACCTTCTAACAGTAATTATTGACACTGGAGAATCCAGAGGATGATTGAGCTCTACGGTCACTTTTGCTGCAATTTTTCGCTTTTTAGACATTACAAACCACTTTAATATCCGTTGGTATCTTTCACTGAACTTCTTATTCCATCCACTATTTTAATTTGCCGAGCCCTTCTGGCCGTGCTGTCACGACTTTAGACATCGTACCTATAGAAACGCTGCAAAGTTAAGATTTGTCCGTCACACTTGCTCCAGCTAGAGGGATTCCTACAATTTGGCCTCTTTCAAGATCTGAGTGGCACAATATTTTGCGTTTTTGAAGAAATCTTAAGCTTACAGAACTTCAATAAAGCTACCACATATTGCTAAAACATTTGTATTCCTATTTAAATAAAAAACTGGTAACTACTATTATATGTTAATGCTTATGAAGCGCATCCAAAAATGTCACTTTTATTCGCCAGCGTTTCCATTATTTTGATAACCACTTGTATAAGTTACCATATAGCAAAAGAATAATGCTTTAGTACTATGCACATATATATATTCTTACTAATATTATAAACTCGAAAGTTTGTATGGATGTTTATTATTCTTTCACGGAAAAACAACTAAATGGATTTTAATGAAACTTTACAATAATATAGCTTATACATCAGAATAACACATAGTCTATAATTTATAAAGATATTGTGCGAAGTTTCCAAAATATAATGATAACTGTCAAAAAGGAAAAAAAAAACTCTGCCATCTGCAAAAAAGCCCGTGACAGCAAATACTTATCTTTTTTGTGTGAAGCAAAACTTTTCCACTTTGTTTTGTCTACGCCATGCCTCAGTGCACGATTGCTTTTAATTTATTCCTTTCATCAGTGTAATCACTACTTTTATTTCATAATAAAACTAGATTTCAAAGGGAGAGGCGGTGGCAAGATTTTAACATGAAATAAATATTGGAAAAAGTAATATTAACGTATTACACTTCTAGATATAAATTATTTACATTATTTTAAACGTCCATTACATAAAATTTGTAACAATGTGTTACTTTTGCTGAGCAGAGATCAGCTTAGGAAGGTGTTTTCAAAAATCGACTGACAAGAGAGTTACGGGGAGTTATAAATAAATAAAAAAAATCCCTTTTATCAGCTATTAGATCTGCAGACTTAGAATTCAACAAGTATGTTTTTTTTTTGTTTAATTTGCAATTCACATAAAATTAACTCACTAAAAACTTCTTTATCCTTCAATCTGTATTGTTTAATTTTTTAGTTTACCCGTGTGAAGAACGGATGTACCAGCTAGTATATATACATACGATTATTCTTTTCTTTAAGATAATTATATATATATATATGCATAATAATATAGAGGAGTTAAATGGTTATTTATAAATTTGGATATTAAAGGTATTTATAAATATAGCAGAATGAGATTACTGCTTCCCGAAATTTGAATAAGTTCTGTGGCTAGATAGCTTTCCCTTTTCTGTTTTTAGTGTTGAACGAAAGCCTAAGTATAACTGATAGTTTTTTCTTAATCCATGATTGATTTGAAAAAGGTACATACCAAAATGACATGTATTCGAAAATACAAAAGACGTTACTTCGAACAGAGTAAAACAAAATTCTTATTAATAGTTAATATTCTGAGGGCTTAACAAAATAATAAGCTGATATTTAAGCAAATTTAAAATTATTTTTGTAGTAGGAATGATTAAAATTTTATAATTTTCTGTATAATATTAACAAGAGACAAATAATAATGAGTATTTTTTAAATGTTATTCCCTACAAACTATATAGTATCTAAATCTTCCATTTGGAAAGTGAGGTTTTAAAATAAAGAAAATTTTCAGATAACTTTGGATAGTAATTTGTATTCTTTTAAAAATTAATATCACCATACATTGCAGGAAGTAATATTTTAATTGAAACGATTTAGGCATGCTTTATAAAGATAAATATTTTTCAATTTGTTTGAATGTTTTTGTTTTAAACAATATGTAAGGAGAATATTATTTTTGGTGGAATTTTCTAATTTATAAAAATGAAACTAACTATATGCTATATTGAGCATTATTTACAATAATATCTCTGTATTGTGATATATGTATGTTACTTCTCCAAAGTGGTACTTAAGCAATATTGAAATTACAATCAGTCGATTATAATCTCTTTAGAAAAATATTATTGTATATTAGATTAACTTTTAACTGTAGTTTAATACTTAGAAAATTTGTATTAACGCATTAGGTGCCAGTAAAATTGATATATCCCTCCCAGAATCCGAATTACAAAATAGTGCTTTAATGATTATAAACATTCCTTATATTTAGTTGTAAAACCAGAAAAACCTTTTCTTTTCATGTTTCACTCTTTTCTAGTAATTCTAATACTTCGGCTTCCGTCAATTTTTTATTTACTTTCCTGTTCTTAGATTGTGAAGTCCCTGCAATACTTGTCATGCCCGCCATTTTTAAAAAATGATTATAAAAAAATTTAAGCGCAAGATTTAAAAACAAAACACATAAAAATAATGCTTCATTAACATGCCTCAAAAACCTTTGCGTTCAACTTCCAAAGGCGCAATTAAAATAAAGCATATAACTTATCATAGTCGATCGTCGTTCCAGCACGATGCCGGAATATGAGTTAGCGCCATTCTGACGTGCCAGCGGCAGCGAACGTGTTAATAGTGTTAACGTTAAGGCCATCAGTATATATATATATATACGTAGCTTAAATCACAGAAAAGTTTCATAAATTAAAATACTTGACTCTGTAGAATTATAAATATTTATCTTGGCAGTAAAAATACTTAAATCATGGTAAATAAACTGTTTGCACTGTTTTATAGATTTGAAAGATCGTAGATATTTCATTAAATATCATGTTCCTGAGGATCCATTGCAATTTAAAAACTCGAACATTAGTCTTTTTTTACTATACTGCAATCAAATTCAGAATTCTTATTTTATAAATTATTAAAAATATCATTTTAGAATGTACTGAAAGATATGTCATTTATTTTACAGTTTTGGTCTGCACAGCAACTGTTGCATTTCACTTTTCTACAGTAATCTTACATGAAGCTACACTTACAAAACAGCAAATGTAGAAACAATAAAGTTCTGCATTCTCAGTGCCATATAGTTCAAAGTTTTTATTTCCAGAAGAATTAACATTTACTAAAGCATTTATTTCTTTTTTGTTTGCATTTTTATAATTCCGTCGCCTTACCTTATTTTAAATGTAACAAGTAATATAAAAAAATAGTTTTTAAGTCAATTCCTATTTAGATCAACAACGAAAATTTTTATTTTAGCTACTTTTTATTAAATAGTTACAATTAATATAAATATGTATATACATAGGAAAGAATCACAACATTAAATGATAATTAGTTTTTTTAATTATCATTAAAGTATCATATTGTCCTTTTCATTTCAGTTCAACTGAATGCTTTAACACGTGAGAAAGAACCTTTTCAAGTTTTGACACAAGTCGCCAAAATGATAGATAAGTCGCCAACCTGACTGTATTTGTAATTCTTTAAATAATTAGTTTTAATCAATTAATTTTTATTAATTATAATTAAATTTTTGTATTGTCATCCAAAATGATCCTGTATATAAAATTTCAGCTCAATTCAGTGCTTTAAAATGTATTTTATGAACGATTGAAAATTCCACCAAGATAAATAAATAAGTATACAAATATATAAATAAATAAATATATAGACAGTGCGAGCTAATATTAGGAAGAAATAGATTTCAATCTAAACAATATAAATGTATTCAAATATAATCAATGCAAATACATTCAAATATAATCAATAAAAATATCTAAGAAACTTGGATGATTTTCCCTTTCTTCCTTTCTCTTTTTAGCAGTGTTTTTTTTCCCTGCTCTATGTTCAGGGCCCCTTTAACTTTCAATCCTTCATTCCGTCTGTTGGATTTCAAACAGTTTCTTACCATTTTGCATGCATATATACATGCTTTTATATGTAGGTTTTCTGCTTCTTCTGGTCCAAAGTTTCTAGAACCTTTTTCTACTTTCTTTCTGATCATATGATTGTTATGCAAATATATTGCGATGTATTTGTTGGAGATCATTCTACTTTTGTAAATCTGGCAGTACTTCGTTTCAAAATTTTACGTGAAATTACCTGTGAACTTCAGGGAATGTAAAATATTTGTTATATATGTTGATGTTATCCTATTTGATTTCTATGTAAAGCTCCTGGAAATGCAGGAGAGTGATAATCCTTCCAGAAGATTGAATTGATAGTTCTAAGCCTTTTAAGGATGAGCACGTCTTCTAGGGCAAAAAATTAAGGATTTTTAAGATGTTCAGTAAAAAATATACGTAAAAACAATTGTTCTCTAGTACATAGTTTATATATTACTACAAGGCGTTACCCAACCTCTAAACTAGGTGTTTCTGAAAATTATATTACTGTATCCCAGCGTTTCCCAAACTGTGGGGTGCGCCCCCTTGGGGGGCGTGACAACTCTACAAGGGGGGCACGAGCATATTGGAAAGTCAAAAACAAAAGATTATTAAAAAAATTATTAATTTATGAAAAGTAAACAAACAAAATACGTTCTGACATAATAAGAAATACATACAAAAATTATCACTTATCTTGATAATTTGTACGGTTTAGAATTAAATTCTTAATTGCCGGTTAAAAGATACGCAATTGCATTAGGGAGGAGGAAGAAATAAAAAAAAAAGAAGCAAATAGTCTGAAATAAGTAAATCCTTCACAAACGTTGTCAATGTCCTTTTTTTGCATTCCAAAGCCTTCGGAATAATTTTATGGATATCAGTGCACAGAAAAGACCGTACTTCGGAAAGACGTATATATACGTGTGGGGAAATTGACGTTTTGGCTGAGAGAGACGTTTATTTACTTCGGTGGCACTTAAGAGGTTAAAGTCGTATCGTAGTTTTAGCATCAGCGTATAGTATTATTGAGTTCAATACATTGTTATTGTATGAGGGGGGCGAGATGAGAATTCTGATTGAATATTGGATCACGAATATTGAAACTTTGAGAAGCACTGCTGTATCCTATTTTTAAGTAATTATTATTATAATACTAGCATTAAGATTTCGAGTGCACTTAAAAACATTTATATAGGCATAGTTTCTTGTGATTTGTAAAAAGGTAAGATTTAAATTTCTAAAATGGTATTTCATTTATCTTTTATTTCTCGTAGCCCTCCACTTTTTAGGAGTCTATTTTGAAAAAAAACCCCATTCTTATTGTATTGATAATCAACAAAATAAACAAGATTGAAAAATTTCAAGTGTGTACTTCTAATAGGAATTTTTTCTGTATATTTCTTTCCCGCAGTCCCCTACCTTTCATTGGGAGCTGTTTTCTATAAAATTCATTAGCAAATATTTATTTAACAAAAGAAACATGCCTCCCAAATTTAAATTCTGTAGATATTTTAATCTATAGATCTATGTATGAATGATTGAATTGCTTATTTTATGTTCTACTGTAAAAGAGTTCAAGAGAGAGTTTAATCTTCTTGATCTAATCTGACTGACCATTCTTGACCATTAATCAATTTAACCTGCAGTAAAATGTTAGCAATGATAAAAAAAAAAGTTCACGTGACAACTGATAGTACAGGCTTTTTAAAAACAGAGTACTAGAGTACAGTTTATGTAATAACACAAAAGAACGGTGCGTATTTATTATTGAGCAATATACGATTAAAACGTACTGGTCACATGCAATTTACCATTTTGGTGATAAAAATTGGTCACCTAAATCATGTGATTAACACCGTTGGGTTTTTTTTTCAATTCCTACTATTAGCTCGCACTGTCTGTATATTTTATTTTTTTTATATATTTGCATATTTATTTATTTATCTTGGTGAAATTTTTAGTCGTTAATAAAATACATTTTAAAGCGCTGAATTGAGCTGAAATTTTATATACAGGATCATTTTGGATGACAATACAATAATATAATAATAATTAATAAAAATTAATTGATTAAAACTAATTATTTAAAGAATTACAAATACAAACACGTTGGCATCATTTTTGGCGACTTAGCGACCCTTTTGGCGACTTGTGTCAAAATTTGAAGAGGTTTTTTCTCAAGTGTTAAAGTATTCAGTTCAATTGAAATTTATATAAACGATTGTTTTGGATGACAATACGATACTTTAATGATAATTAATAAAAATTAATTACCACTTAATGTTGTGATTCTGTCCTATGTGTATACATATTTATATTAATTGTAACTATTTAATAAAAAGTAGCTAAAATAAAAATATTCTTTATTAATCTAAGTAGGAATTGAGACTTAAAATTTTTTTTTATATTACTTGTTTCTGTGTAGTTTTGAATTGCAAGTTTTTTATCCCCACATCCTCCCACGTCTTGCAGAAGAAAACTGAGCTCTGTATCTACGTAATATAAAACATTTTTGCAAAAGGATCAAAGAAAGTTTCGAATAAAGTATGAGTATGTGTCATCCAAAACTTAGCTATATCCGATATGCTTTTTCATGTACAGTGAAATACGTTTGACACGAAAACGCTTAAGACGAAATATCGGTTAACGCGACATTGTACAATGATATTGACAAACTACTATGTATTTTTTTAAGTTTTTTTTTTCTTTTAACACTAAACTGCTTAACACGAAAAGATTTCCCTTCTGGGAATGAACAAAATACGGAAAACACCATCCGGATTGGACCATGCTATTGAATAATCGGAAGAAATTATTGCAATAGATAAAAATAATGTGTGTACAACTCTAATTATGGCAGACAAAGATATTTTGGAATTTGTTCAAATCTGAAAAACATATCAATGATATAGATTCCGACGATGAAAATGAAATGAATCATGCAGCTCGTATTCTCACATCTACTAAAAAGAAGAACGTCATGAAGAGTATGCGCAGTTGTTTAGAAGCACATTCCAATGGGGAAATGAATAAAAAATAGACTACATCGAAGAATTTGTTGACAGTTTGATGCTAAGAAAATGCAAAGGAAAATATCAAATTATTTTCTAAAAATTCAATAAATATTTTGTGTTCAAAAATGCGTGAAACGTTTGTGTTAGATTTCTTTAAGCTCTTGCAAATATTTTTGTAATTATATGCCTATATACAAATCTATATACATAAAATGTAATGTAATAAACTAAGTTTTGTTGAATATATGTTTTTTACAAAATCCTTTAACACGAGAAAATATTTCAATTCATTTAGATTCGCGTTAAGCCAGCGTTTCTCAAACAGTTTGTAACGCACTCCTGAGGGGGAAAAATAACTCTACGATGGGGGAGGGAACATATTGAAAAATCGATAACGAAAAATAATTTTTTTAAAAAAAAATATTCATTTACTGAACGTAAGCAAACAAAATACAATCTAACATAATAAAACATAGAATACACATTTACACTGATTCAATACACTTACAAATGTATCAGTGCTGCACAATGTATTTGATAATTAATTTAAATGTAGTAAGTTAAGAACAAGCTTAATAATTACCAGTAGCTCCATGGGCTTGTCGTATATAAAATTGTACACGAAAATTAATACTCATCTTGATAATTTGTACGCTTTATATTTAATCCCTTAACTGCCGAATAAAAGTTACCCATATCTCTCCACAATGTCATCGTTTTCCACGTAGGCACGGTCCATGTACGGGAAGGAAAAAAAAAGGAATAAATAGGCTAATCTTCTGAAAAAAGAAAACCCTTCGCAAACAATGTCAAAGTCCTTTTAATGCATTCCAAAGCCTTTGGAATAATTTCGTGGATGGCAGTGCACAGAAAAGATCGTACTTCAGAAAGACGTGTATATACGTTCATGGCAATTAAGGCTTTGGCTGAGCGAGACGTTTATATACGCCGGTGGTACTTGAGAGATTAAAGTAGTATTGTAGCCTTAGCGTAAAAGTATAGTATTATGGAATTCAATACATTGTTATTGTATGGAGGGGTCAAGGAAAATTGTGATTGTATATTGGGTCGTAAGTATTGAAAGTTTGAGAAACACTGTGTTAAGCAGTTTTCAATGTGTAACCCAGAGTTTCTCAAACTGTGGGGTGCGCCCCCCTTGGGGGTGACAACTCTACAAGGGGGAACGAGCATATTGAAAAGTCGAAAATAAAAGATTATTTTAAAAAATGATTAATTTACTGAAAGTAAACAAACAACACACATTCTGACATGATCAAATATAAAATACACATTTGCACTGATATATTACATTTATAAATGTATCAGTGCTAACACAATGTATTTTATAATTTAACAATACTAAGTCAAGAACAAGTTTAATAATAACCAGTGATCCCATTGGATTTTCATTCATAAAATCCAATACAAAATACATATATACAAAAATATATACAAAAATTATATATACAAAAATTAACACTTATCTTAATCATTTGTACGGTTTATAATAAATCCCTTAACTGCCAATTAAATGTTACTTTATTGCTTTCCAATGCCAACCATTTTCCACGTAGGTGCACATAAGTGATATATTAGAGGAGGAATGAAGAAGCAAAAATAATCTGAAATACGTAAATTCTTCGCAAAAATTGTAAATGTCTTTTAATTGCATTGCAAAGCCTTCGGAATAATTTTTTGAATAGCAGTGCACAGAAAAGATCATAAGACCTCCGAAAGACGTATATATGCGTGCGGGGAAATTAATGCTTTGGCTGAGCGAGACTTTTATATACGCCGATGTTACTTAGAGGTTAAGGTCGTATCGAATAGTTTTAGCATCGAAGTATAGTATTATTGAATTCAATATATTGCTATTATATGATGGGGGGGACGAGATGAAAATTATGATTGAATATTGGGTCGCGAATATTGAAACTTTGAGAAACACTGGTGTAACCCTATGCTGTGCACTTTATGAATCAATAAAAATTTAAAATTTTTATTACAATTTTTTTTTAATGAAAACTACTTTTTGTGTGGATTTTTTGGGTTCCCTATATATAGGTTAGCCAATTCTGTGTGTGTAGAATATTATTAAAATCAGCAAGAAAAAAAAAATCATAAGAAGCCATCCATTTACAAAAATCCAATAAAATTAACACTTGGTCTAAATCTACACGTACATAATACCATTTGAGGAGTTTAATAAGATTAGCTGCAGTGCTTTAGTCCGTATCGAGTATCGCGACCGTTTTAGTCTCCTCATAATGACATCATTAAAGTCTAGATTACGAAATCAGCTAAGCAGTTACAATTGCATTCAAATCACAAACCAATATCCATCTGTTTCTCACTTCAGTAGTAATCATTGTTTGAGACTGCGGCTTTATTAGATGGAGTCAAGTTGCGAAGTTGATATTTCCAATATTGCAGATTTCGACGCATGCCAATTATAACTAAAGGTATCTCAGCATGCTAAATACACACTTTGATTATAATTGTGTTAACTGAAACATTTTTTGTTCGTTTTACATATTTTTTAAAAGAAAAAAAAATCTTATGGAATTTAAAATTGGTAAACTCATGACAAATCAAATAATTACTGATCCATGCTTATTTTTCACTACAGAATAGTCAACTTCTTGAAACAACCTATTTTCCTCGAATAGTTTTCGCTTGCAAGATACGAAATATAGTTAAAAATTAGTCCCACTCATAAAATGGTCGCTACTCCACTGTTGTCTATTATCACTAATCAGAAAAAAAATCAAATCAATTCGCACCCATACGACACCGACAGCAAAAATCAAAATTGATATATTTGATTTCTTAACAAAGAATATCCTACAAATGTTTTATAAATAAATGGTTTTTCAGAGCAATAGGCCATGCCCGGGCCCCTTAAAATGGTCCAGTGGGCCACAGATTGAGTATCGCTGGTGTAAGCCATCGTGTGAGTTTTGAATTGGTGCGGAAATTCCTTCCTGAAACTCCTATCAGCTAGTTACATTGTGAAAACATACTTCATGCTGCAGAATGTAAATGGTGCTGTAATTTTTCTTCTCTACATAAACTTGAAAAAGAACTCTTTCAAATCAGGAATAAAAATGACTGCCTAAAGTCCCTTCCTAATAAAAGGGTGCGTAATAATTCGCTAATAGTATTTTCAGCTGCTTAAAAAAGTGTATAATTTCTAACTAAGGATATTTTTGTGTAGTTCTTATTACAGGAGTTTCAAAAGGTAAGTGCAAAAAAGATTGTATTTTTTTTAACCGCATTATTACACATAACCCGAATTGACGAATAAAATGTTCAGTCATGATGAATTTATAAATTGTTGTTCGACTGTGCATCTGAATTCTGACTCAAAATAACTGAATTTAAGAACCACTTCTAACTTTTTTTAAGTGCAGGTTTCTCTGAATAATTATTGAAGATTCTACAGAGGAGTAATAATTCACCTCTTCATCTGTCTCTATGTTTTTTTCTTTCATTGTATATTTTACATAAACATTATATTTACTTTTAAAACAAAGATAATATTATTCGATAGTTGAAAAGCGAAATATAAAAAGACAATTTATCTATACATAAATATTTTTTTCGTTCTGATAATATATACAGTTTTTAATTATAAACCATTATACAAATAAAATATGAAATTATATGCAAAAAATAAATTCTAGAGTTTTTCACACTTAAGATATTTTAATTTTCATTTATAGTTTAATTTAAAACAAAAGTTGATATATTTGAAAAATTAATGTATTTTGAATTAAATATATGAATTTTAAATCAGATTTTATATACAACACTGACATATCCTTCTTTTATATGTTTTGGGATTAACTTTTTAATGCATTCAAGGTCTTGTAAAAAAACTTTTTTTCTCGTGAAAGAAAGTTAATTTATGTATGTTCAAACTTCTTAAAATGTAGCTCACCTGCAGAGAAAGCTTTGTACATGTTTCCGTTTTTAGTACACAACTATTTTGTTTTTCTCTACTTTTGTGGATTAGTATTTCTGTAATCAGGGGTACAGTAAAGGGAAAAGTTAAAAGAAAAAAGCGATATTGTTTTGTTTTTATTAGAGATCATACTTTATTTTCATTTGATGCATTAGGAAATTAAAACTATTTGCTTTACAATGAAAGCAACTGTTATTTTTTTCATGCAATTTAAAGTAATATTGTATTTATGCATCATGTAATGATGAAAAACTTTAATTTTAGAATTATAACTACTTAGCATAGATTAACATAGATTATTTCTATTTTTCAATTCCTATTATCATTTCACACTCTCCCTATATTTATATGTATACATATACATATATATATATGACATGTTTTGAGCCAGATTCAGACTTAATTTTAAAAAGGTCTTTATTCAAGTAATTTTCGGCATCATATGATGCTAAGAGCAGAGAGAGAAAAAACCGCCAAAGTGAAAAACTAAGTGGGTTACCACTTTAACACAGATGTTAAAGTATTGCGAATTTTATGAGTGTACTTGGAAGTTAATATACTATATAGGGCTATTAAATATAATGATCTAGAATCAGAAATGTTTAAGGGTTAGACCATCTGTTTCGGAGAAATAATTGGGTGATTAATTTGATACTTGAAGATGCAATGAAAAATAAAAGTTAAGTGCTAGATAGGGAATTTAATTTTTAATCTAATTTAATTATCCTCACTCACACACACACACACACACACATATATATATATATATATATATATATATATATACATATATCTTTTTCAAATTTTTAGTCGCGTTAATTAAATACTTTCAAATTCTCATTAATTAAATTAAAAAAGTAATCTATAGTAACGAACAAAAAGAATAGTCCAACACCATATATAAAAAGGAAAATCGCTCGTTGTGTCCCTATCGCGCAATGGATAGCGTGCTGGACTTCAAATTCAAAAGTCGTTTGTTCGAATTCCACCTGGTTTGAACTAATTTCTGATAATGTGATATTTTTATTATACTATTTTAATGGAATAATTAAATTTAAAATTAATGAATAAATAGTAACAAACAAAAATAATATTCCAACACCATGTATAGATATGAAAATAGAAAAATGCAAGGAAGACCATTTTCTACTTTTCACTTAATATTGTGATTCATATGACATTCATATAATTCATACTGTCATATGTATATACATATTGATATAAATTGTAACTATTTAATAAAAAGTAACTAAAATAATATTTTCTTTGTTCACTTAAGTAGGAATTAACTTAAATTTTCTTTTTTATATTACTTGTTTTATAATGAAATAACAAAAAAGGCTAGCACACACAAAGTACTTTTAAACTTCCTAGAGATCTATTACTAAAGACAGGATTATTCCATTCCATTTCCATTTTATATTGACTCCCAATCCACAAACCTCACCCAAACCAATCTGCATCCAAGTAAACTCTCCTGGTGCAAACAACAATGGAAGAAAAGTAAACTAAAATATCCAAACTCCAATCACAATCACTAAGATGTACAAATGACATCTGTTCCGAATCCTTCTGTTTACCCAACACCGGGGGACACAAAGCTCTAAGCCCGGAGATGAACCCAACTTCCCAAAGACCAAACCTTTTAATCCCATTGAAGCCTGGAAGACAACCTCCTTCCACAAAAGCAGCTCCTGAATAAATAGTAGGGTCTTTACCTGCAACAAGTTAACGGTTGTCTTATCTCGCATGTGCCACGGGTGATAGCTGCCATGGGACCTGCACATAATAGGAAACCTTCTAATGGGGCGTCCAGTGTGAACTTATCTCTCTTGACCATGAGGCACAGGGGCTGGAGGATGACTTGGAGGTATTAGAGCACAGCTGTGGGGATACATGAATATTGAGGCAGTAGTATTTGGAGAAGAAGACCGTCTTGGATTTTAAGGGGAAGTAGGGGTTGATGGATTTTGATGGGATGAAATTGTCAAGAGGAGGGTGGAGGGTTATTAGAAAAATTTGCACGTCGGTGGAGAATTTAGAATGGATGACTTAAGTGGGTAGTTTTGTGGCTGCCACCTGTCTGGGATTTACTGGAGTTAAACAAGTAAAAGCTATATTGGGGAGAAAAGATGAAAATAATTATACCTATTAGTATATATTTTAATTGAATGATACTTCCGAGATGAGGAAGGGGGTATTTAAACGAATAAATTACATTTGCAGCTTATCAGAACTTATTTCGAAATGCAAAATTTTAGCTCTTTTTATTGTGATATTAGAGTAAAGCGAAGAATCAAAATATTTTTTTTGCAATCTCTTAATCAGATTTGATTTTATATGTTTGGTAATTTGTGTAAAAACTCCATGTAAAGATCAACTAGGATGCATTTTCTAACTTTGGGGGAAAAGAAAAAAGTGGAATTCACAATGATAACATAAATAAATTTTATCAGTTACTTCATTGAGTTTATAAGCCGTGATATGAAAATGCATGTTTCAATAATAGGAAATCATATACCATTTTTATTTTCCAGATATATATTTCATTTACAAATCAGTTTCGTATAATGTGAACAATGAAAAAGTAATATAATTAAAATGGATTTCACATGCTTGATTTTGTGTTTTCCGTGTAGCCATCATCTCTCACTGGATAATTTGTTCTGTTTTCAGTGATATCAAAGTGTGGATTGATGAAAATATCATACAATATCTCTATATGATTTGGGTTTTGAATTTGTATAATTAAATAAATAATCAAAATAATAATCAACCATCGAGAAGTCGTGTGGGGCACACAGTCACCGCAGGCTCACAAAAGCTTTAATTATGGTAACACTGTTTCTATTTGTTACCAATGACCTTGTCAGTATTCTCCTACATAACAGTCTTTATGGGGACTAAGATGCATTTGTCACATATATCCTTTTTTTTGGGGGGAGTGAAAAACGTATTTCTTAAAATCTTAAATTACTTGGGGTTACTGAGGTCCCCGCGTGGCCCCTTTTGTATAGAAATATTTTCTATGGAGCGGCATCTATGATCTCTATTTGAAGGAAGTTGAAAATTATTAAGCAATGGAAAAATCTTATGAAAGAATAGATATTAATTACGATAGAGCGAAAGAAAATTTCAGAAAAGCAATAAATGAGAAATGTTTGAATTAAAAAAAATCAAGTACTACTTAAAAAACTTCATCAAGAAAGATATGAAGCCCAAGAGTACCACACGATACACTGCGACTTTCCTTAAAGACACAAGCAAGAAAAAGTTCAACATGGTATTTGCCGGTCATCAAAAGAAAATAAAACTACAATGACTTGAACAAATTATGACAGTTTTGCATTCAGATATCATTCCTGTAAAATTAACGAAAAATATCTGTGATTCGTATACTTTATTATAGTCACGCCAACTCATTTGAAATATTTTAATTGTTTGATCGGATTTTTTGTTAAATTATGGAAGAAAAGTTGAAACGTCTTTAAACGTAGGTAAGTATGCTTTCTCCTTATTAAATTAATCTCTGAAATTACGATTTTTATTGTGTACAATAAAAATAGTCAAACAAAATAGATTGGGGATGACTCTGTCACCCCGAGTGACCACTAACTTTACTATCAAGTGCGAACTTCTTCCTGGTTAAATAATATATCGCAGAGTCAATACCAAACTCTGGAATGATTTTCTCTGTCTATAAAATATAAGTTTTGTATAATAAGTTTTTTCTGGTATTGTAAGCCTCATGGTTGTCTTGAAAGAGGTAAAGAGCTGTGTTTATATGGATTAGTAAAATGTACAGCCTAGGGCTTTGTGCGATGAAACCTGAATATAATACTTCAACATCATATTCAACTCGTATATAATAATAGAGTTTTTAAAATTTGAATATACTCATAAATTCTTTGATATCCTCACGTAGATTCAAAATAGCACAAATATCACCATTAGCTGAAAGTGTAATTACATGGAATTTTTTTTTACGTATTAGTCAACTTTTGACTTCTTTTTGCAATATATATTTTTTAATTTTTTTATATAAAACTGAGGCCCTATACTAGACAGTTTTGCTATGAATGAAATGGGAGAAACATATTCTTATTTCCATGTATCACAAATATTAGAACAACATATTAAGAAAAATGTGGAATTACTGATCCCAATCACAACTTGCTTGATAAAATCTTTTACTTAGGTTAACGAAATAGTTTCTCGAAATAATATTTTCAAACAGCAAGTACGTTTTTCAAATATTTCTTTTCTTCATTGTATCTTTCTACAACATGTGGCAATAAATATCTATCATTTCTTCCAATTTTTCTTTTACTCTTTTCATTCATCCTACTCTATAACATCTTACATGATTAAGAACAAGCCAACTTATTATCACTTATGTTGAGTTGTATATTCACTGAAAGAACACCTCATCTCCTCCTGAAAGAGAAGAAATATTTGAAAAAATTAAGTGAGAGATTTTTTTCCCGTGTTTAAGAGCAAGATATATCAAGTTAATTTTTCAAGACATTTAAAGTTTTTATTCATTGCAGCACTAATAAAAGTTACAGAATCTTACAGATTCAATAAAACTTAAGACTAAGACTAAGCAATCGTTTATTTTATTATACAAGACTTTTTTTTTTACAATTCTCAGGTTGAAAAAAATCAAAAAACAACCTCTTCCTTTATTCAAGCACAAAACAAATAATACAATAGAGATAAATAGTAAACAAGCCACAGCGACTACTAAATCTGCGTCTAAGCGAAGACTTGTATAGCTACCATCAACCTAAAATTAAACCGGAATAAATCTTACTTATACACGATCTAAACTCCAGTAATTTGCTTTTGTATTTTAATCTGACATCTCTTCTCTGTACTGCTTGGGGAAAATATTTTATCGAAAAAGTAACACTCGTTCAATTCATGTGCTTTCTGAAAGTTTTCAAAAAATGAAT
>BMAV01014270.1:193047-231911 GCA_019973955.1 Trichonephila inaurata madagascariensis | reverse complement strand
TCCAAAAGTATTTTTATCTGCATTTCATCACTTACGCATTCAAAGCTTATAAATAAAATTGAGAGAAATAAAGAAAAAAAATCTTTTTTTTTTCTGTGCAAATGCAAAACCATAAATCATCAAAATTAATTTCCGAGACGCGTGTGCTTCTCTGCATGTCAGCCTCTTTCTTTTGAGTTCCACCCTCTAAAAGAAAACTTAAGCGATCTTTCGAAAGAGCGTGATAGATTGCTGGGAAAATAATATATTTTAAAAAATGATGTATTACATCACACACTGGTTAGTGTTAATTAAATAAAATTTAATGTGATGGTCAGCGCCTTTAATTTTGCCTTTAGGCAAACTATTTCTTTTGTTTTTATTGCCATAATTCATCATTATCTTGAACATAAAAAATAATAGATTGAATGCAGGTTTTAAAATAAAAGTGGCTTATTTTAAAGACAGATTTAGCTGTTAACTTACCTTCTAATATAAATGTTTTTTTAATGTAATTATAACAGTATCATATGCAGAGAAAATCGTTTCATACGAAACTGACACAAATATTTTTTCGTTTTACAAGAATTTCTTTTTAAGAAATATTGCAAATATATATATATGTAAGTATATTCAACAAAATTAAGTTTATTAGAGTACATTTTATAAACCTAGTTATGTATATATGCATACATTTTATATAAATCAATGAAACAAAAAGATTCTCAAGAACTTAATGCGATTTAATGCATGTTTTTTGAAAATTGAAAGATTTTTCAAGTTTTTGGAAAGTAATCTGGTGTTTGTCTTTGCATTGTCTTTTTTAGCATCAAATTGTCGAGAAATTGTTCGATGTAGCCAATTTTATTATTCATTTCACCATTATAATGTGCGTCTTAATAACTGTGCATATTTTTCATTATGTTCCTCATTTCGGAAGACGTGGGAACAGGAGCTGCATTATTCCTTTAATTTTCATCGTTGGAATCTGCAACAATGATATGTTTTGAGCTTTGAATAGTAGCCGTGGTTGGCTAGTGGTCAAGGTATCGGATCGTGGCTGGCTTGTCACGAGTTTAAGCCCAGTACCATTAAAGACCTGCCATTAAAGACGATACACGTTAAATCTGTCGAGAGATCAAGCGTCCTCCCGTTGGTGTGTTAGACAGGAGAGGGGGTGCCAGTTCAGGTGTTGTCTTCGTCACTTGACCATGGTTCAAAATTACAAAGTCAGTCGCCAAAAGCCCTCGTGTAAGCTGTGAACAGTATGACGTTAATATTCACTCACTAACTTGAGTTTTGAATGAACACAATGTCTTTGTCTGCCGCAATTGGGGCTGTACGCATACTGTCATAATCTACTGCAATTAATTCTTCCGATGATACAGTAGGACAATGCAATAATACAAAAAACTTTATAAAACATTTATCATTAAAACAAGCCTCTTTATTTCAAACAATGATACAATTATTGTCTTTTAAAAAATATATTAATCTTCAGGATTTGCTGTTTCATCTTACATTTTTGTAAAAAAATGAATATCTGTTTATATATTATTCCGTCTTATTCAGTGTAAATTAAATCAAAATAAATGAAAATAAAGTAATGAAAATAATGAAAAATAAAATATATCAATTATATTTTTTATCTTGAACATATTAGCAGAAATTATACATGGAAAAACTTCGCAAAAAGAGAATTAAATAAATAAAAAAAATAGAAGATTGACTTGGAAAAACTATAATAGTAATAAATTATAATAATTTAAAGAAACAACAATTTATATTTAATGAAATAGTGTTTAAAAAATATATAATAAAAGATAACTTATGAATCAAAAATTATATTTCGCTCAATATGCGTCTCTTGTGTAACTTCATAATCTTTTCTTACCTATGTAACAAATGGTTAATGAATCTGATTAGTTTAAAAGATTCTTTATATCAGCCTTAACCGCTTCTCTTACATTTTTCTTTTTTTTTTTAAATTGCAAAAAAAAAATCATCACATTTTAAATTTTATTTAGGAAACGAAACAAAACAAAATATGCAGGTTTTCAGTTGAATTTTTAATTTTTTACAGGCGTAAAAGCATTCAGTTTTAATATTAGTTTACTATCCCGAGTTATCTCGGGCAAATGGAAAAAATTAAACATCCATCTTTGAATGATACTTTTTTGAAACAAGGGACAACATAAAGTGATACCTTGCATTCTGTACACTGGTATCTGGTCTCTTTTATTCCTGGCTTATCTCTGGAATATCTTTTACTGGAACACAGAGTCTCTCGTAAAACTGTGTCGTTGGATTTGATTTTTTTCAGTAGCTGGAATAAAATCTGGAAAATGCTGCTCTGGGGTTAACCTGAGTGGCGATGGACTAATGTTGGGTCTTCCTGATGTGGCAGAAAACTCATCACGATTATTTTGTGTGAAATTAATTTTTCAACCAGTTCCATTCTCAATTGTTTAGATGATAGGGAATCTCCTGATTTACAGAACAAAATGTAGGCTACATACAGAAGCATCACTTCTACTATTTTCAAAGTCCACCTCTCCATAATCACCTTCTGAAAAAACATCGCTTTCGCTATCTTGCATCATCACCATTATTTTACTTTTTTTCACAACGGAGCTATCCTTCTTTATACATCACTAATCCACAAGTCGACGGGTACTATACAATAGGGAAAACACGTGACCAGTCCCGCCAAAAGATTCGAGAAACTCATCAAAATTTTACAAACTGCCCATCAAAACTGACTATTTTTTTTCATTTCCTCCAGGTCGAGTAAAACCATGATAAGACCAATCGTACTGATGAATTCAGCTTCCCCCGAGCTTTCTCGGGATAACAATTAACTGCGATATATACGAACCCGAGATAACTCGGGATAATCAGGCAAGCGGTTAATTTTCTTACGATGCATACCACTTTTTTTATTAAATACTACTTCCATTCCTCATTCAAAGTTTACGTCCTGAAATCACTAAAAATACAACAAGCATATATAATCAGAAGCATCTGTCCCCTGGCGGTATTAAATCCTACTCCGGAATCAACCAAACACATAAATTGTCCTTTTGAATAATGACTCGAAACGTCCCCGGCATCATGTTTTAAGAGTGTTAATAAACAACATGTCTGTCTCAGCTACAAGACTCAGGAACAATTTCTCTATTCTTGAATTAAAAGCGAGACACTTAATGTATCACCTAACAACTGGTTTTAATTAAATACTAAGTCATTTCATATACCTGATTCAGCTACTTGTATGTGCACGGTGGCAACGAAACATGAGTTTCCCTAATCATCACTTTATTTCAGCCTTGTCATCGTTTTAGATGTGTTTTAACGCCATTCTTCTATCAAGACTGTGTTCGCTGTAGTGCAAGCCATCATTTCTAATCTTAATTTACCGTCTGAAAATTTCCCTTAGGGGTGGCAATACTTAAATAGCACGTAAAATCGTTTTCAGAATTTTATGTTTCGCTTTGTCCATACCCCCGAAGAATTGGAGGGAAGATTAAATTAAGGCAGGAAATAAGGAACGGAGTTATTATTTCTTGACAGATCTGGAGTTATAACCGTTTCCATAGCTAGGGGCACTGCAAACGCGATCACGGTTGTAATTAAGCGGAATAAAAAGATTAGATTTTTGATTAATTTTATTTCGTTTCGGCTTTTGTGTGATTATGTTTGGGCGTGAAGTTTAACGAAAACTTTGGAATGAAAAAAAAAAAATTGTAATCATTATTAGTGTGTTTGTTTCTTGTTGGAGGATTATTTTTTTTAAAAAATAAAGGAAAGAAAAGTGGTATTTGCTTTATATTTTGCAATTCCCTTACTAATTTACTGCTAATTGCTTTCATTTAAAAGTTAAAATAATGAGTCTTCTAGCTTTTCTTTAGACGTTACTTAAAGGTCATAATTGGGAGAATTGAAAGTGTTAATTTTAAAACTCTAATAAGACGCATATTTTTTTTTATAATTCCTAAAATGACATTTAGCATTTGATATTAATGAGTAAGAATATACTAATAAATAATAAATAGTATTAAATTTAAAGAACTATTTCAGTTTCTTTGTTAAAGAAAATGAGTTATATTTTATATATACTTAAATTTCAAACCTAGGTAATTTTTTTCACTGTTTTCAAATAATTTAAGAACTGTTCAATAGTGTTTCAACCACACTTAACTATCATCAGGGTTTCGATAAGTTTGATTAGCAGTTGCATTTGTTCAAATATATTAAATGTATTACAAGGGGTTTCATAAAAGGTAAGCAAAACTTTAAGAGGCGATATTACACACCCCAGCAAACAACTTTCATCAAAGAATGCAAGGTCGGAATTTTGACATGATGCTAGAAGGCACCGAAGGTGATGTTGCCATACGAAGCAAAAATACAAAGAACAATTTACAGTATTTACTGGGATGTAAGCTCCCATCAATTCTAAGCCGCACCCTAAATTATCCAATTGTATTTAGGAAAAAAAATGTTGACATCGATTCTAAGCTGCATCTTCAAATATATATACGTTTTTGATAAAAAAATAAAAAATAAAAAAAATGTGCAAAAGGTTCCTCAATATCCGACAATTAAGGTATCCGACTACGTTCGGAACCATGATTTTAAAAAAGAGCATAAATGGATAATTTTCATGATATTTATTGTCACTCAGATTAAAATTTTATGCATAAAATTGTTTTATATATATAAGGACATTTTGACAAAAAAAATTATTTAAATACAATATTTTAGCAAACAGTTAACTTAGAATAATCTTTTTTCAAAATGTTCTCCTTTTGCGAAAAACGCATCTATAATAATAATAGTTTGCCTGTATATAGTTCAGACCTCTGTACAGAGGCTCAACTAGAATTTTTGAAAAATTCACATTTTCAGAGTTACCACCAATTGAAATATAATTATTGGCATTTTTTTCTTAAAACTGCTCCCCTCTGTTGTCATGAAATATGGATTGACCCACTTCTAAGTTATATATTTCAAAAATTCTAGTTATTCCTCTGTACAGAGGTCTCAGCTATATACAGGCAAAATATTATTATAATGAAAGCCTTTTTCACAAAAGGAGAACATTTTGAAGAAAGATTAGTCTAAGTTAATTTTTTGCCAAAATATTGTATTTAAATAATTTTTTTGTCAAAATGTTCTTAAAACAATTGTATACATGTATTCTAATCTAAGTGATGCTAAATATCATGAAAATTATCCACTTATGTGCTTTTGCAAAATCACGGTTCCGAACGCTGTCGGATACCTTAAGAAATATTTAATGAGAAATAATAAGAAATTAATAACTAATTTATTTTTTACCAGTATTAAAATCTTTCAAATATATACATGAACCTATAATTACTGTAATCGTCAGTATCATGTTTCGAAAATAATCCGTCACTCCCTTTGTCACACCTGATATCGGAACAGTGTCACCGTCACCATTTTTCCACACACTGTCGTCTTCAGGGCCATCCAATGCATTTTTTATGCAGCATTTCTTAAAAAGAATGCATTATTGAAGAATTTAAAATAATTATTAAAACCAGTTGAACATTTAGAAGCAAAAATTGCTTTTGCTTCTAAAGCAAAATTAGAAGCAAAAATTGCTTTGCTTCTAAAAAAAAACATTTTGCTTACATAAAAGGCGTGATCTTGTTTCACCCCTTTCAAATTTTCAGAGTGCACTGCTTTGTTTCCGTTTTTTTTTTTCTGCATATAAAATTGCCCGCTTTTTCATACTTGAGTCGTAGTGAACTCGCCTTGATGCTACTACCAATATCTTTGAGGTTAAGGAGATTAAAAGAAAGCGTATACGCGAAAAAATTTCTTAAATATGAGCAGACAACGAAGTTAAGTATAGACTGAATACTGGAGATAAGCTACGGAATGGGAAAAGTCACCGATGCAAGTGGAGAGAATGGGCGGTTACATTTTTCCTTTTGAAAAGAGCAGAAACTCAATTTCCCCCATCCAACAAATGTTTTTTCCTTCGATTCTAAGCCGCACCCAATTTTGAGAAGCATTAACACTGGTAAATAGGGCGGCTTAAATTCGAGTAAGTATGGTAGTTACAAAGCATTTAAAGACATGATGTTCTAATAAGTGTGACTGGTAGTAGCTATAACAGTAACGGGTAGTAGCTCTATACGCAGCAGAACGCTAAGAAAGGATTGGTGATCTTTGTGAAAAATACCAGGCATATCACGCGCTTTCCTTGCAGAGGTCTGAAGTTTGGCGACGGATTTGTCGGCAGATTCAATTAGGTTGTCATATATAAGAGCTTTCAGCTGTCCAGACAAACAAAATTGAGACCAGGGATATCTAGGGAGCGTGATGACCAAGATACAAGACCCCCTCAACCAATCCATCAACTTGCAAATTTTATACCAAGATAGTTTCATAGATTTTTAACACGGTGGGCTGGTGCTCCATCTTATTAGAATATTTGGAGGAACCCCTTTCAACATTTTTGGCAGAACCTATTACAGAAACACGAGATAGTTTTCTTTGTCAAGGTGTTTTAGCAGAATATAATGTCTAGAAGAGGTCTCCGATAATTCCTGAAGAAACATTGATAGAAAAGCATCACTGATCAACATGTGAATAACTAACATTTGGATTTAAATGTCAGCGGATTTTCATTAACGTTCACATAAACTAAGTTTCCAAATGCTGCAACATTTTGCATTTTCGTGCAGACCATGTATTGTTTGATGAACGTTGTTTAAACGTTTGTTTGTATTATCACTTCTTAAAATTTTACCCCACCTCTTATGAAACACCCTGTATGTATTCAAAATCAAACAATTGTAAAAATTCTAATGAATTATTGAAATTCGATAAAAAAAAATGAACATTTTTTCTTACACACTGACGGACTACTTTATTACTCTCTTTCAGTTCATTTATTTTATCAACTGGTCAATAGCAATATTAGTAATAAAATAATAAATTTTAATAATAAAATAATAAATAATAGTAATTGAAAGACTAAATTTTAAGTTAACTCCCACTTCTAACTTTTCATTCTTCATTCAGATGAGAGTATTTTTAATATGTTTTTGACTTATACTTAGCAGTTCCGAAAAATTGTTTTACCATATTTCTTTTGTTGAGTATTCACAAATGAGAATTTATTCTAAAGCATATGCATTTGGACATTTATTTAAAAAAGTCTCTAAATCCCTAAAAAAGTTCGTTTTGGCCAAAATTCATGAAAAAGAGATTAATTCTCTCTCTTTCATTATACCAGGTTACAGGTTCCAGGAAAAATTTCTCAAAATAAAAGTTCGCAAAAGGGAGATTGAAAAAAAAAAAAAAACTTTGCATAAATTAAAAGAAGAAAAAAAACATTTGAAATATTCTTACCTTTTGTGAAACATTTTATTTTTACGCCAGTGAGCAATATTCATTTTTTATACACTTCAAAAATAAGTAAAAAATTAAAATTTTGTTTAAAAAATTGAAAATTTCTCCATTCTGTCTAAATATTACCATCATTAATTTCCAATTCATCTTTAAACATTGTCAGTAAGTATGATGTAATTCTTAATGTTATATACCAATAACTAAAAAGTATATCATCATTCTTTTAGCAATAAAACATTGGATTTGCATCATTGCATGTTCCTTCGTAAATTAGAAAGCATTTTGAAGCTATTTTAATTTGACAGTAAAATTGATTTTCAAATAACAACTCTTTGCACAACCAGCCGAACTATAACAACCCTACACTTATTAAAATGTACTTTTTTTGTCAAAACCCATATAAACTTCCGTTGTCCCAAATCCTTAATTAGTGCTATGGCTAATGTGCATAAGATAATTCCCCCCCTTCTGCAAGTTAATGGACCAGATAAACTTTATTATGCACCTCCCTAACTGGTAATAAGAGAATGACAATAAAGTGCTGGAACAGTTGACAGATAATACTCACGGTATTACCCCGGCAATTTCATTATACAGCCAGATCGCGAGTAAAACGCGCTATTTTCATCAACACGCGGTTGCCGTTAATCCATGGAACGAAAACAAAAAGAACGAAGAAAAAAATCCTCTATCATCGAGTTGAAGCCGAAATTATGCGCTGGATGCTCTTAATTTGCATAATGAGAGAGTATACTCCCTCCAAGAAAAACAATCTCGAACGCAGTAATAGCCACGGGAGTTCTCCAGTTTTCGCCTTTATAATGACAGTTAAGCTTTTATCGACACTATAGAAGAGAATGAAATGCAGCTTTAATCATGCATTTAGAAAAGAAGAGGAAAGGAGACGCATTGGAGGCGAGATTATTATAGCGTAAACAATGGATTCCGAAGAAACTCTGGTTTAGCTGGGATCTGCGGCTTTTAGGAAGAGTTGTTTTAAGAAGTGAAGTGAAGGAAGCTCGTTACGGGGAATTGTTTGGGTTAGGTTCTCAGAGATGCCGCTGTAGGAGTTCAGAGGTTAAAACTATGAGAAAGGTTTTTAACATATAAAAATTTTTAAACCTATTTTTAATTAATTAATAAAATTATTCTTGTACGTAATTAATTCTTATCGTATGTATAAAATGTTTCTTATTATATATTGTTACGAATTTTGTGTACGTAGTGTAAATAATATGTGTAAAGCATTTATATTAACCTATGTTAAGTGTTAAAATTGCAATATTCACAAGCAATGCCCTCTCTTACGTTATAATGGTTATTCAGTGGGAACTTGGCGAGATCTGCTCGATAGAACCAAGTTTGCGGAAATGTTGGCCGGCAAATTTAACGACGTTGGCGAGTTCGGGACCTTCTGGATTCTTCAAGAAATTTGTGGAGATATACACAAATTTCACGCTCTATGACGCAAGCGGTTATCTTTCTGGAAGTTTCCGCCGCGTCTATAAATAGAGCTGTGCTGGCCAAAACAGTCAGTCTTGATTCAACCAGCGATTAGTAAATTCGTTTTGACCATGATTACCGATTAGCTCGGCTGTGCTTGTGAATAATCTTTTACATTTTAGACACTGGTAATTGTGTCTGAGTGCTGTTGAAGGTGTGAAAACTTTCTGAGATTCAATCTGTGAATATTGCTGCTGAAACCTGTATTTCAAGGATTGGTATTTCGACGATAAATTCGCTTCGCACTTAAATAACTGTTATTTTTCTTTGTGACTGTTTTGCACAAAATCCTCGAACCAGGATCTACGCAACAATTATTCGTATTGTATGTATTATTATAAATATGAAAATATTTCGAGTTGCATTATTAAAAATATTTCAAGTATTTCATGATATTCATGTTGAAAGTTCGTGATGTGAAAAACTAAATAAAATTCTTGCTTAATCTGAATTTAGAAATCCCATTTAATTATTAAATTACTGTTACTTGTTTATAATAAAGGTCTTCAAACTTTCACGCTTGAGATCCATATGAATGCGTCTCCAATTATTCGCGTGCCACATCAATAAATTTATAGTGATTAGCAAGCCACACGACTGTCAAAAAATAAAGCAGACAGTAAATTTAAATAAGAAAGGAAGGTTTACTTTACAAGGCTACTACTGATTCTAAGGGATGAGATGCTGTTACATATTTTTATATACATATATCGATTCAAAAACGTTAAATGGATGTCGAATTAAACTGCTTTGCATGTTAAAGATAAAAGTTCACCTTTCTGAAAAATTCTGGTTACCGTGGTAGCTTATTGGCCAAGGTAACGAAGTTGTGGCCTGCGTGTCAAAAGTCCTGGTCTAGTGTCGTTGAAGGCCCACTGTGCAGGGAAGCGATGTCAGTTAAATATGTCCTCCCATTTGTTTGGTAGTTAGGAGAGGGTATCCTCTCAGGTGTCGTCCTCATCATTTGAAAAAGGTTCAAATTACAACATCCCGCCAAAAGCCATCGTGTATCTGAACAGTGTGACGTTAATATTCACTCACTCACTGAAAACGTCAGATTTTTGTGCATAATCAGAATTTTTTTTTTAATATTTGAAAATATTTAAAATGCAATGTAATTTCTGAAAAATTCGTCGTTTTATTAAAACTTTATCTCAAATGGTTATCATGGCATATCAATAAAATGTTTTAAATATCAAGAATAACAAAAATGACATTTTTAACGACAAAAAGTTAACAAGGCAATTTTTCCTGAAATTTTATCAGATTCAAATGAGGTGCCACTAAAATGCCTCCAGAGGGCCATTCATGGCCCGAAAAACGGGGTGAAGACCCATAGTTTATAACAATGTGAAGTACAACTTATGTTTTGAAATATGAACATGAAATCGAAGAAATCATTGCAAGACAGTTTGAATTGGAGGATAGATGTTTCTCTACGAATATTAAGAAAAAACACTTTTAAAAAACAATGGTATATTTTTGTTTTGCACAGTTATTAAATAGGTAACAAAGAGCGAAAATTTATGTTATTTTAAAACTTTGCTCCATAAGTAATGTTCAATGCAGTGTGGTAAATCAAATTTAGATGCCTTTGTTGCTAATCTTCTAGAGACTTTTTAAAGTATCCTATTACATTCAAAACTGTGATTTTTCAAAAACATACCAATATTTTTTTTTATATTTAACCCCACAAGCATTTTGCCCATACAGGGTACGGGCTACCGAAAGTTGGCCGCCACTGGTTGATAGAAAGAAAGAAAATAGCATTACCCATTCAGCGTACGGGCAATGATATTTTCTTTCTTTCTATGATTTGCTCTTGTTTCTAACTCTTATGGTGTGTTATTTATTACTAGTATTTTGGAAAGGTGATGCAGTTTGTCTATGGTATTTAAATCCTTTTAGTCTACATTTTTCTTATATGTAAATTAGCGGTATGAAGGTCATAAACAATACAGTAATTCTGTCTTTTTTAAGCCCTTAGGGTAAAAACAAATGACCTCTTAAGGGGTTAATGTCAATTGAATTAGAATATACACATAAAATTGTCTTAAGAGTATTATTAGAATAAAAGTTTTGATAAAAAAAGGGGGGGGACAGAATAAATGTTTGAAAAATTCTCTGTTTATCGGAAATCGTTCTATAATAATAATATTTTGCATATATATAACTCAGACTTCTCTATAAAGCCTACTGTTCAGAGTTATATCATTTGAAATAAGAATCGTAGATTTTTAATAAAATTCCCCTGCGAAAATTCCCCCTATCAATTAATCCACTTCTAAATTATGTATTTCAAAAATCCTAGCTTAGGTTTTGTACTGACGTTTTAACTACATATAGGTAAAGTGTCATTTTTGTGGAAACATATTTCATAATAGGAGAATTTTTGGAAAATATGTCATTCTTCATTTTTATTCTTAAAAATTTTTTATAGGTATATTCTAATTCAAGTGACAATAGAGATTAAAAAAATTATCAATCTATACGCTTTTTCAAAATTACTGTTTCGAACGCAGTCGGATACACTAAAATAAAGCAGTGGTATTCAAACTGTGTTCCACCATGAGGCATATCCAGGGGTTTCACGAGTCGCAATAAAAATCGAGAAGAAAGTTATAAATGTGTGTGCAAAATAAATTCACAATCTTTATGCTGCTTGAATATCCACAAGAATTTAAAGCTCCTCCTTGTCGTTAAACAACTGAATTTTTTTTTTATACGTAGTAAATTTATTTTACAATACTTTTTAAACTTTCATTATAATAAAACAAAAGAACATTAAAGCGCATTCTATCTTTATACATATATATATATATATATATATATATATATATATATATATATATATATAGGTACATTATGTATAGGTAATCAAATAGGTATTATTTCCTTATTGAAAACTCATTGATTTGTAAGATATATATATTAATATCTGATTGTATAAATATTTTTATTACTTACTATCTTGAGTCTACGAAATAATTCTTATGCTCTCGTTATATAAATATTCTTTTGCAAATCTAAATAGTTTTCTAATGGGAAATGTACTTATTTTATTTATGGAAAAACATCTACAATAAATAAGAGGTAACCATTCATCGATAAAGCAACAAATTTGATGTTAAAACTCTAAATTTAAGCAAGAACAGCTTCTAAATTTTATGTTGCAAATTCTCTCTCCCATGCAAAGTGCACAGTATTTCTCCTACAGCGATAAAGTATTTCTCCCACAGTATTTCTCCCATTTTAGTATCATTCAGAACAACGCGTATAAGTGAAAAATATTTCTCAACGAGAGGGTCTACAAAAATAAAGTATAGAGACAAGCGAAACTCAGAATATGTAGTTATTCTCAATAGACCTGGACATGGCAGTTTTTGTGAAAAAATGCAAGCGCATATCCCAGTTACTAAACTTAATACATGGGTAGGTGACACTTGGATCATAGATTGATATTATTAATGAGTAAATTATATTAAAAGCAGATTAAAATTCTTTAATAATAAATGCAATACTTTTTTGAAATTTTCTTTACACTGATTCGTTGTTGATCCACTTTAAACATTGTTTTATGATATATTCTTCTAAGAGTGTATGTAGAATAGGGTTCGACGAAAATACTTTCTAGTTCTAGGAGTTCCACAAAAAAACCTTCTAATTCTAGGGGTTCCGTGAATTGAAAAAGTTTGAAGACCACTGAAATACAGGATCTGACTTTGAAGATTGAACTATTACGCATAGCTTTTTTCTTTAAATCTTACAAAGTAACTTTAACGTTATAAATTGATATATATGTATTATGTATTATTTAGACTCACACTCTTTCGATGGCATAATTATAATGGTGCGCAAAATAACAAAGAACCTATGTGTATGAAGAAAGAACCGTATTATACTTTGGGGGAAAATATAAGATAGAATCTAACTTCAAAAATGCTATAACAGCTAAAAATCTTTTCTCTGTCTTCTTTCCCTAAGCGGACATGTCCAACTCAAAATTCCTTCAACATATTTTCCAGAAACATACCTCTTCCTAATATCTTTCCCTTCAACAAGAAGTAAAATTTGAAAAACCTCTATTTCTTGAACGAGGTTACATTTGATTTAAGAGACACCTTCCTTTAAATACCAGAAATACATGCATTCGCTTTGGTACTTATTCATACTTCTCAAATACGAGGAAGTGATAAGAGAATAAAAAAAGTTTTTAAAAACGTGTGGATATATTCTTACTCGCGGTTAGGCACTTCACACGTGCTGGACATTAATTTCAACAACAGTTTTATTACAGACGAAATACGTGGCAAGAGGAATTCTTACTCTGTACCTTTACAGTAGCTGGTATTATCTAAATGTGCAGTTATGTTTTAGTTTATCGCTCTGGAAATATGTTTATGGCTCTTTTAGGCATGTGAGCTTCCAACGTTGAAGTAGCAGTTTCTTCTTTTGTTTTAAGCAAGGTTCATTTTTTTTATTTTTTTATTTTTACTTTTCTTTATATAAAAGGCACTTATTTCTTCTCTGTGTTTTATTTTGGGCTTTCTGTTATGTTATTGTGCCTTGGAAAAATTACTGGTATCATGCATTAAACATAAAGCTTTTATTGCTTTCGATTTCGAAATAAAATGTATGGTTTTTCTTTTGGGTACTTTTAAAGTCGAAAGGAAAATAATTTCCCTTTTATTGAGGATGTTTTTAACGTTATTCATGTTTGAGGTATGTGTGTGTTTAAATGGTTAATTTTGTAGCAGTAAATTCTAAAATATTGGTTCTGTGTTAAGCATTCGTTATTTTTAATGATTAATTTGCTGCTTTTGTAAAACTGTTTTCATTATTTAATAGAAGGGTTTGTTTCTTTAAATGGAATATATTTTTGTAATTTTTCAAAAATGCAGAAAGAATCAGAAAAAATTACGAAAAATTATCATTAAATATATATATTCTATCAATAAGTAAATAATTTAAAATCTTTAATAAAATTTTTTTAAAAAATTGAAATAAAGCATAAATAAAATATGTATAAAAAGTAATATTGATACAATATATTTAAAAAGAAAAATCGAAATTATCCAAAAGAAAACTATTCATAAAATTATTTCAATACAAATAATATATATTTTTTTAAAGTTTACGTTGCATCATACTTCTCAATGCCTTAAAACGATTTGATTTGGATTTGGAATAATAAATATTCACTTATTAAATTTTTATATGGAGAGTCTGGGACAGAAGCAAAAGTCATACAATACGTGAAACTATAAGTTCATTATAAAAGAGGTATTTTATAAACATATAAAATATATTTTTAAATATCAATCGAGTTAATTAGATGTTTTACTAAAGCAATCAGAATTTAATTTGGCACCTATAACAATTATAAATTATTATCTAAATTATGTTAAATTGCGATGAAGATTTTACTTATTTTAAATGTAATGCTACAAATATATTACTTAAGATTCTTATTAATAAAAAAAAATCAGAAAAGCGTGTGCATACTTTCAAAAGACGAATAATTCATTAATATAGGTAATATAATATTAAATACACGTTTTATCTCTTCATCTCTTCATTTAGAAAAATTTGCAAGATTCCGTTTTGACGCGCAGCCGAATACTATTATAAAATATCTGTGAGCCACTATGCTAACACTATGATTTTTATTTAATTAGCTTACTTAATATTTTAAAGATATTTAGCGTCTCCTAAATTAAAATATATTTAACATGATGATACGTATTATAAATTGATTGTACACGGATTATTTATTGAAAAATTTACATTTTACATAATTCATACTGCTGATAGAAAAATAAAGAATGTTATTTTTTACTTTTCTAATTAGGGGGATTTCCTTACATTTTCACCAAAATCCTTTATATAATTCTTTTTATTATGGATATAGTATCTCTTTATTCCGTCATGATAAAAGATTATATTTAATTTAATATGGCATTACAAAACAGATTTTTACGTAGTATGGACCAATGTCAAAATAAGGATTATTATCAATAATACGTCTTTTAAGCAGTGGTGTAACGGAAACCAGTAGGGCCCTCCTTCAAAGTCAGGTTTTGAGCCCCAAGTCGGAGTTGGATCCTACAGTGTCAGGCTTTGCACCCTCCCCGAAATGCGGGTGTAGCTGGGGTGTACGTTAGGCCACTGCTTTTAAGATCAAAACTTGGTCCATCTGTGGAGCAGACGAGAACATTACAAGTATATACTAAAGGAAGATTTTAAGATTTATTTTTAGAGGAATTTCACATGCTTTGTAGGAAGGAGGATATCTTGGAATCGCCTGTGACATTAGCTAATTTTATTTACCTAAGTTACTTTCCCCCTCCATTCCTACAAATGCAACACAAAACCTCTCATATCTCAATGATTGACTAATTGATTCGGTGACGAGTACAACTTAGTGTGAGTAAAAATCAGTGAAATTGGTTCTCATTATTTTTTCTGTTTTAGAAGAGTTGTTTTTTTTTTGCAAACAGGGGAAAAGCAGTCTGATATTTCGCTTAAAATGTAGATGCAGCTTCTTGAGTCTGTTGATCAAAAACTGAAGACGAAAAGGGAAACTTTTTAGATTTTGGTATAGCGAATTCTTTTTTATCAACAATAATTGAAAAAAGAGAGCAAATTACTGAAATATTTGAACAGTTTTTATTAAATACATGCATATACACATATCGATGCAAATAAAATGACTCTAACCAACTTAATTTTGTTGAGTATAGAGGTTTTTTTTCAAAATATCCTTTATCACAAAATTCTTTTAATACGAAAAATAATATTTCAGTCAACTGAGTTTCACGATTTTTACTGTATATTTCAGTATTGAAATGATCTGAAAATATAAAACAGAACATAAAAAAGAAATAAAATAAAGTATTAAAAAGTTTACTACATTTATAGGCATTTCTTATAAATCAGAAGCAATTCAAGTACATCGTGAATATAGAAATAACTTCCAATCTCTTTACATGAATTTATTTTCACGAGAGAAAAAAGTAAGGTATAAAAGAAAAACTGCCTTCTGAGTAAAGTTTTTGCGTGAACAAATCAAATGAAATTTGAACTGCGCCATTTTGTATGGGAAAACTCCATGCATAAGTCGAATTCTTTACTTCTTTAGAATTGTAACTCCTTTTTGGAATAAAATATAATTCCCATCCACTAAAAATGTCGCCTTTCTTTGCATTTTATTTCCTACCTCCTATCCTATATTTCTTTTTTCCTTAAACTGCAACTCGCTAAAATGTATTTGCGCTTTTCTGTAATGTAAGCAAGTTGCGCTAGTCGACGAGAAATAGCACAACATCTGCGCTTCGAGATAAAGAAAAACACAGCAAAGCAAAACAAAATAAAGAGATGGAAAGGAGTAGCCATTTTTTCGTCTTCTGGCTCCAAAGAAAAATAGGTGGTCGTTTCTAGATCACAAGCGTAATAAAATCAAAGCGACATTTTTTTGAAAACTTTTTGAAGTCATTGTTATTGTCTCTTTATTTTGCTTTCTTCCGCCTTTGCGTGACAGTTTCTTCTTTTAACGTTGTTCGAAGATTTCGGGGAATATTGACAACAGATGGAACTGTCTTTCCAGTGTACTAAAATTATTTTCTGTACTGTAGTTTAGATAGACTTTAAAGTTCCTTATGTATGACAGTATTTTTCAATGCCTACTATTAGTACACACTCTTCTTTTTTATATATATATATATATATATATATATATATATATATATATATATATACTTATATATCTTGTTCAAATTTTCACAATCGTTAATAAAATACTTTTTATTCATCCACTCAAGTTCCAATACAATAGTTTAAAATTGTAGTGGATGACATGATATTAATACAGTTTTTTCAAATATTAATTCCTTAATTATATTTAATTGATGAATAAATTGAAAGAAACAAAAATAATAGTCCAACACCATATATAGAAAGATAAATTGTTCATTGTGCCGCTGTAACGTAAAGTTAGAGCGTTAGAGTTTAAATCCAAAGGTCATGGGATTAAATCCCCCTGAGGATGACCTAATTTCTGAGAATATGGTTTCATTTTACCATACTGTTTCATTAGAATAATTAAATTTAATTAATGAATAAATAGTAACAAATAAAAACAAAAATAGTCCAACATCCTATATAGATGGGAAAATGATCAATTGTAAGGAAAATCGCTTTCTGTTTTGTCAATACTGTGATTCTGTCATATGTATATATACATATTTATATTAATTGTAATTATTTGACAAAAAATAAATTATTTAAAATTTTTCTTTGTCGACTTAATTAAGAATTGACTTAATTTTTTTTTATATATATATTTCTTGTTTTTTATTCCATGTGTGTAGGAAAAGACAATACAAATTATGTTGTTGTCTTACGTGAATGTAAATGTACATTCATTTTGTAATACAAAAGAACATTTATTTTCCTGTTTTTGAAATTTTACTTTAGTTCTGAAGTACATTATAATAGCCCAAATCAACTGTGGGGCATCATAAGGTATTTATTTTTTAATTATTTTCGTATTATTTTTCACATTTTCTAATTAATTCTCACATCACTATCATTTTTCCTTTATAGAAAATGGAAGTTATTCATCCTAAAAAGAGGCTATGTATGAAAATAATTCCAAATTATGCATCGTATACCTAATCATTACAATTGTTCATCAAATATATAATTATAAATCTATATTAATAAGAATTCCATGATATAAAATAAAAATTATATGATTCATATATCTCACTGTAAATAATAATTATCGTCTATTTTACATAATTATTGATTTATCATTTTTTGAGTATTTTTATGACAGCATCATTACATTAAACATTAATTGAAGAATTTATATTAAAACTATGAAATAAAGAGTTTAAGCTCTTTGTTTGACATAGCTGGGGTTTATATATATTTCCTTGAAGCTCTTACCTTCGTTATTAAAAAAATAATATAGCCTTTAAAGAAACACGATCTTCCTTATTAGTTTTCTCATGTTTTATAAAAGCTGAAAAAGTTAATATCGATTTAGTATGGCTTAAAAGGAATTAAACTATAACACTAATCGATTAATTGTTTAACTTTCAACATAATTAATTAACTTCTAAAATATGATTTTTTCATTTAGAATTATTGATTTTTTTCACGTATCTGATATTTAAATTTTGAATTAGCATAGATTTCTAATTTTGTAACAATTCCATGGCAAGTGCTTGAATAAGGAAACTTTAAAGTTTATCTTAAGAAAAGTTTTAGACTTATGACCAAAGAAAAATTTTTATTAATTATTGTTATAAATTGCTTATACCGATTTCTTATAAGCTTTTATTTTAAATTGCAATGTAATTTTTCGGGTGCAACTCAATTTTGAAGCTGATATCTTTAATTGATTGAGCTGAATCTTTCTATAAATGTATAATTTGGCTGACAATGCATTTTCTGTGCTCTGGCATCGAAGGGGGTCCATTATCGGAACTAGGGCCTCCCAACTCCTTAACGTGTGCTCTAATTTTCACATAAAAATACTACTCGATAGAACTAGCCGAGTTGAACATAGGATTCAATTTTCTAAGATCTGGTGTAAAAGGGGACCCCTCCAGTACTGATAAAAAAACTTTTTTTTTCATCGGACTTGGACAATAATTCCCAAGCTTACGTCGTTATTCACTAAAGTGATACATTTTTCAAAAGGTCTTGTAAAGCAGATTATAAAAATATAATAGTGGAGATTTCAGTCTTGAAACCGGGCCTTCCAAGGGGTGGGTACCGATTTCAAAAGGGGGCACGTAACTCAACAACTTATACGAATTTACTCAAACAACCTACCTATCGATAGCACGGGCCGAGTCAAGTCTACGTACATAGTGCCGTGACTCTGGGGTCAAAGGGGGAGGGGTCCGAGGTCGGCGGGGCCCGAAAGAAGGAAGTTGGCCACCAACTCAAAAACTTAAGAGAATTTTCAAAATCCGAATTCAAGTTCATGCTCGGCGCCTACGATTTGAACTGCAACTGGAATTTGGGAAAGATAATATTCTTATCGCGGAAGTTATTCAATGAAAACTGAAAATTAACAGTGGACGTTGAAGAAATTTTGACTAAAATTGCTGAAACCCTGAATAAAACGAAGAGTTTTAAACGTTTTTGAAAGTAATCACCTATTTTTATGCGTTTTTTTCATTGTCTCCATTATTCATAAAGATTTTCGTTCGTAGATCTATCGTGAATTGTTTAAATTATGTATGTGGATATTAAAGGAAAGCCAAGTGTCTGCGTGTGAATGTGCTTATAGGCTCTTTCATTTAAATGTCAGGGATAATTCGAGAAAATGTACCTTTTTAAACGCAAGTAAAAAATTAATCAACAATAATGCGTTGAATGAGATGAACAGACTGAGAAATCTGTCCAGCGATAACTAAAAAGTAAAAAATAAATTAAAAGTAAAAAAAAAATCTTTCTTAAAAAAACAAGATTTTATTTAAATATTCTAAAAAGAATGCAATAAACTTTTAATTTAAAACTTATTTTACTATCAACTTATAACGTCATTACACAATTTATATGATATAAAAGCTTGTCACGCGGTTTACCTGTGTAGATAAACAAGTAAATTAAATAAGTACTTGTGATCTGATTAATTTTAATTTTTAAAATTTTCAAACTAAGTAAAAACGAGTACTTAAATCTCGTGACAAACTTTTATATAATTTAAATTGTGTAATGACTTTATAAGTTGATATTAAAAAAAGTTTTAAAGGAAAAGTTTATTTTATTCATTTTGGCGCATTTGAATAAAAGCTTCTTTTTAAAAAAGTTTTTTTTTTTACTTTTAATTTATTTCATCAAAAATATAAACTGTTCCATAAAGTTATGAAAAAATACTTAACACTCATTTTTTAACATATCAGAAATTTACTTCTTATAAATTTATCAAATTCCCCCCAAAAGGTTCCCAGTTCACTTCCATAGTGCAGGAAATATTCATCAAAAAAACTCCTATTCCTGATTGTTCTTAATTTATACGATTTATAATTAATCCCTTAGATGCCGGTTACAAATTACGTAATTCGCTCCCCAATGCTAACGTTTAACACGTAAATGAGCGTATCTGGTGTATTGGGAAGGGGAAGGTTAAAGAAATAAAGAAACAAATAATCTGAAACAAGTAAATCCTTCGCAAAGACAATCAAGCTACTTTTATTGCATTCCAAAGCCTCCTGAAAAAATTTATGGATAGCAAAGTACAGAAAATGTCTTACTTCGGAAAGACGTATATATACGCCCGTGGCAATTAAAACTTGCTGAGTGAGACGTTTATATACGCCGGTGGTACTTAATTGGTAAAAGTCGAACTGTAGGTTTAGCTTTAAAATATGGTATTATTGAATTCAATGCATCGTTATTGTATTGGGGTCGATGAAAATAATGATTGAATATTGGGTAGCGAATATTAAAAGTTTAAGAAGCCCTGATTTAAATATAAAATATAGAATATCAACTATTTAGTTTATTATCTACCTATTTCAGTAAAAAGTCATATTCGTTAACTGGAAAAGTTTGTTTTAGACGCTACTTAATTCGTTTTAAAAACTGTTTGCTTGTTACCAAAGTCCTTGACAGTATCCTCCTATACAGCAGTCTTCACGGGAACAAAAAAGTATTTGTCAGATATCTCGTTCTATTTTGGAAGTAACTAACGTATTTTACAATCTTAAGGTACTTGGGATGACTGAGTTTTCCGCGAGACCACTTTTGCTCTAAAATATTTTCTGTGAACAAGCTTAATTCTTTCCCTGTGAGCAACCTACTAGTTTTTATTGCTCTGTTGCACGACTCACTGTTTATAAATATAAATGAATGGAATATAAAAAAAAGAAAAGAGTATCTGTGACCTATATTGGATGAATTGGAAACTTCGGAAAAAGAAATTGAACAAACAAGAAAAGAACCTGAGAAAGTAATGGATGATAGTGAAAGTAAATTTGAGAAAAGCGATGAACACGAAACATTTTAATCAAAAGGAAGAACTCCATTAAAAAAGATATGAAGTCACAATTGTGGCACAAGACACATTGCACCCTGTCAAAAAGAAACAAGCAAGAAAAATTTAATATGCTATTTGTCTATCATCTAACGACAATAAAACAACAATAACTTGAATAAAATATGACAGTTTTGCCAGCAAATATTATTCCTGTAATGTTAGTGAAAATGTCTGTGATTTTATCCTTTATTAAAATCTCACACATTTGAAACGATTTAGTTTTGTTTGATTGGATTTTTTCCTAAGTAAAAAATCATAGAAAAATTGAAAATTCCATAAATATAGGCAAGTATGATTTCTCTTAAGGTATCCTACTACTTTCGGAACCGTGATTTTAAAACAGCGCATAAATGGATAATTTTCATGATATTTAGTGTCACTTAAATTAGAATACATGTATAAAATTGTTTTAATGACATTTTGATAAAAAAATTATTTAAATACAATATTTCGGCAAAAAATTAACTTAGAATAACCTTTGTTCAAAATTTACTCCTTTTATCTCTAAATATTTCTCCAAGAAAACGGTGTAAAAAAGAAGTAATAAAATTCATGTTACAGCTTTATAAAACAAGAACAAATCATTTTTTATTACAAAAAAAAAATTAAAGTTAGTGCGCAGGAAATTTTATCTACAAGTACATACGACATATGAAAATTCAAATGGAAATTACGGATAAAACGACCAACTTTCAGCCATTCTCCTTTACTTGAGAGCAAGCTTTCTCATTTACTATTACGTGTTAGTACATCAAAAATGCTACCGACAGTTGATGTGTCTAGTACAACTGTCAGTTTTAATTCAAATGAAGAATTTCGTTCGTTATTAAAGAGCTCTGTTGGTTTCTGTTGCTGCTGTTGCAAAGTGGGGTTTTTTTTTTCGTTTCTCAAGTTGCTTATGTGATTATTGATATCCTGCTGCACAAAATTTTAAATTACGTTGAAATTTTAATGCACGTGCTACGTCAGAATCATGAGTAAGAAAATATTTCATGTTTACAACAAATTTCAAGCCATCACGAATTAAACCAGCAGTTAATAGCTGTGAACTTTTCCTTCGACTTCTTCATTATCGACTTCTTTATTATTGTAAACTGTCATAAATTTCATCAAATAATTCTCAGCCAAAGAACATTAATCCCCAAATATTTTGGGGATTTGTGCTTGAACAAAAAATTTGTGTAAAAAAAAATATCGTGTTAAATTCGTGTACCATGTTATTTCAAAATCGCGTAATAAAAGGCTGTGTAAAAAAGGAGTTTGCTCTTTTGGGTGCCTGTCGGATTGGGGGACGCTTTTTGTTTATTACAGATTTATTCTGAAATTTTTGGTGACCCATAAAATTATGTATCGACCTATTTTAAAATTACCGCCAATCTTCAATTTAATTTTAACCTAAATTCTACTTTGCAAATATTAGCGATAAGTAGCAACTATTCAGTTACTACTTTGCTCAAATTTTGATTTTGTCATATGGTAACTTGAATAGGTCAAATGATACGCCTTTGAAATAATTTACAAGTAAACAAGGTCATCAACATTACAACTGTGTATCATCTTATTGATACACAAATCTGATTTCGGTAAATTATTCTCTTAGAAAATTTGTTATCAAAGTTCATTCTATATTACTATAAATACCACTTGCTTTAACTTGCGATATTTCAAAAAATTTATATTTTTTCACAAGTTTAAAAAATAGACTCACAAATAAAACAATTTCTTTAAAGCATATTTTCTTTTCTTTCATTTCTTGGTGAAAAGAACTTTATTCTGTATTAAATTATAATGAAAATTTTTATTCCCAAAAGTTGATATTACGTAGAATCAGACGGACATGAAATACATACAATTGTATAAATAGCTTATTAGTGTAGCTAATTATTCATTATGATTCTTTAGATACTTATCCGCTTTCTATAAATAGTATTTATCTACCATGAAATTTATTTAAATACCAAATAAATAAAATGATATTTCAAGAATTTATTTGAGAACTCTACACTATAAGCATGTTTAAATAATTATAGCTAAAATTGTTGATCAATCCTCATAAACTTTATTTAGCGAGTAATCAGTTGTAATAATTATATCAAAACGTAAGCACAGACTAAAATTTCTCCTATTTTTCAAAATACCTTCTATATACAAAATTATAATACCTTGTACGAATCATATCTCTTATCAATCTAAGCGATTTTAAATCAGACTTAGATTCATGAATAAATCATTAGATTAATATATGTGTTTTGTTATTCCCTGGAATAATCGCCGAAGACTAACACGCTTCCGGAAATGAATAATGTATTGGCACTGAACATCTCTGTATACTGTAAGGACATAATATTTGTGCATTTTTAGACAACTAGTACATTGAACTATTCTTTAAAAAAAAGAAGAAAAAATGCAAGTAGTTATGTATTAAATATATGTTGATGATATTCCATAGAATTTTATTTTTGTATGCTGAATTTAGGAAGTTGTTGATTGTTAGCAGTACTTTTTTTCGAATGTGAAATCGTGTCTGACATTGCTTCTTGGAATCTTCATGATTAGTTTTCTTTGCGATATTACTTTGTTTCTTTTAACAGACATGAATGTACATGGAGCGATGTAATAATGTATGGATAATAATGTATTATGGATAAGAACTTCTCTTTCACAAGGTGATATTGTAATTTTTATGTTGTATAAAATAGAACATTCTCTAGAAATTGGTTATGAAAGGAGTTTTTTTCATTATTATAGTCAAATTGACATTTTTAAGCCCACTTTATCTACATTATTCGATATCACATATATACATACATAATTATGTTACCAAGATTTATACTTCTTTTTTATCTATTCTATAAAATGATTTCATTCAAAAATAGCTTTGAAGATTAATTTCTTTAATAACATGAGATTTATTCTTTAAAGCCCATTATCTATATATAACTCGAATTCAATTTATTATTTTTTCAATTATTAAACTATTACTTAGCACAGATTACCCGGAGAGAAGGCGCGCACTCGATACTAAAGTTAGTGGTATCGATACAATCGTTAGTCGTATTGTACACGATAAAAATCGTAATTCTAGTGAATAATTTAATAAAGATAAAGTATACTTATCTACTTTTAAGGACCTTTCAGTTTTTCTTTGATAATTTGAGAAAAAATCCAGTCAAACTGAACTAAAATGTTTAAAAGGAGCGTGACTTTAATATTGGACACATATCCCACAGATACCTTTCGTTAACATTACAGGACTGATATTTGCAGGCAAATCTATCCTATTTTGTTCAAGTTATTGTAGTTTTGATGTGCAATGACGATCGACAAATGACATGCTGAACTTCTTCATGCTTGTGTCAGGTTAATCGCTTTCTCAAATTCTCTTTCGTTATCATGATTAATATCCATTATTTCATCAAGTTCTCCCTTGACTGATCTGTCTAAACTGCATCCAAAAGAAAGCATACAGAAGCCCATTTTCTTCTTTAAATTCAGTTCACTTACATTTATAAACTATAACAAGTCGTACAACAGAGCTATCAAACCCAATAAGTCTTTCACAGAGGGAAAATGTAGCCTGTTCATAGAAAATATTTTAGAACACAAGTGGTCACGCGATTACTCAGTCACCCGAAGTACCTTAAGATTATAAAATAAACGTTTGCCACTCCTGAAAAAAGGGAAAGATTTGTGACGAGATACGTTTTAGTTCCCTTGAAGACTGTCATATAGGGGGGATGCTGACAAAGTCATTGGGGTAAAAAATAAAAAGTTTTCCCAGAATTAAAGACCTCGTGCACCACTTGATCGCTCAAGGTAAATTCAAAGCTGAAGAGGGATTACTTCACTGATAAGTAATAATGTGATTTTATTTGTGAATAGGTATAAAAAATGGAATGAAAACAAAACCTTCTTAAGTATATTAATAAAAAAAATAAGAAATCCAAATAAGGATATATTATTAAGAAAGTTGAATATCTAGTAAAAACATTTTTCCGCTCAGCTATTTTTGAAATTTATTTAATTTCAATTGATTTATCTTAATTACTTCAAAATATTCTATTACTTTTCTAGTAAAACATGTTTAACTGGCAACAAGTTGAAAAAAAAATAAATTTCTTTTTTTGATAGTATAACATGGCTTCTTAATCAGTTTCTATTGATTAATGCTTTATATTTTACTGAACATTCCCTGTATAATTTTTTCCCAAGTTGATTTACATATTAATAAGTTTAGCTTCGGATTTAATTATTAGAAAAATGATGTACTACAGATTGTACATGGTAGTAAAGTTTAAGTTTTATTATTTTTTAAAAAATTTTTTTCTTCTTTTTTTTAGCGATTCTATTTCTTCCATGAGCCTTTGTTCTATACTCGAAATTAACTTAAACATTCTAATACTAAATGAATTGCATTTCTACTTTTTAAAAACAAGATTTCTGTCAAAGACTTAGGGAAGAATGACAAATTAGTGAGGAATTAGTTAAGCTTATGTGCTTAATATAAGGTAATTTTGCAATTCAGATATAAAGTCACTGTCATTGTTGGTGGTAAGATATTAAATTTTGTTTTAGCTAGTGGTAGTTTCAAAACTTGCATCGTATTTTCTCTAGGAATATGTAATGGCCTCGTTTGTGAAAGCCAGAAGATCACTACTGTCTCATTTAGGGCAAATTAAATGGACATGTAAGGCAGGTAGTCTCGGATAAACCTTTTGTTTTTGAAGACACCTGCGTACCATAATAGCAGATAATGTCTTTGATGACCGAATAGTGCGAAATAAGCTGAACCCAGTGGCACACAAAAGGGGGTCTAGTGGTTCGGACCTTGATTTTTCTCCAATTGATTTTAATTCTAAGAACGTAGTACGTAAAATTTAATTAAATATTTGTTATTAATGATTAATCTTATTAATTAATGCTAATTATTTATTCAATAATTAGTTTTTTACTGTTTTTGTTCCTGAAAATTGACAAAATCAAAAGGAGCATGATACAAGAATGGTGGACTTTCAACTCTGGACCCTCCCCCCTTTTAAAAAATTCCTGTGTGCGCTACTGGCTGAAGAGCATTGCTGTTCACCCATCTTTGAGACAATTGAACTAGAAAGCGATCTTAAACAGGTATTATAGCTCGAGGGTGACATGAAACAAGTTTATGTGCTGAATGTTTGGATTCAAATATAATAATGATTTCTTGGATCATACCACGAGATGATATGATTAAGATATCTAGCAGCATCAGCCACTTAAACCCTGTGTTTCTCTACATTTTATTAAATCGGTGAACTATATCTCTTAGACATGAGTAGTAATTATCTTCTGTTGCTGAAATCATTAATATAAGAATTTCACACCATTTAAAAAAGCAGAGTGTTCTCGATTTTTTTTCTCACCTCCACATAAATGCACGATCTATAAGAACAAAGGGAAGTTTGTGTGGGGTGTGGCGCAAATATAGAAAGAGCCAGAGGCATGAAATTGATTCACTGAAATTCTGGGTAAATGTGGTGTACAAAGGTTACTTTTCAATATTTGGTCAAATTTTTAACTCGATGTTGAAATGATTTTTGCATATGTTTTGTATTACCTAAGGGAATCATGTTTTTTTTTCTTTTTTAAATTATTTGAATTTAGGCAAATGTTTCAAAATAACGTAAAAAAGCATCAATTTTTTTTCAAGTTTTTGAATTTTTCAAACAGCAATTTACATGATGAAGTTTTCATATGATGAAAAGAATGTACACTGAACTCTGTTAAAAAAAGACGAAAAAATATCAATACAAAATACAAAAATGCAAAAGAATTTTTTACAAACTTTAAATTACACAATCAAGAGGCGAGTGTTTTGGACATTTTCACTTTTCCCTCCATTTATTTAAGAACACTATCGCTAAGCTACGTATAGACACGACACATAACATTACTTCAAATTATGATCCCTCTTTGCTTACGAGATTTATTTTTATGGGTTTTTCTTAAAACGTTGTATTGATCATTAATATTAAAATTGTGACGGGGCTTTATCGCGCCTTCTATTAATCCTCTTGGGGAATCTTTGGGGCCAGAATGGCATTTCATTCCACCTTCTCAAGAAAAAAACGCGATATGCAGATTAGGAATGATTATATATATTGGAGCTTTTGCATTGGCAAGAAAGTCGGCTGGAGGCTGGAGAGTATTATAAGAGCCATCTAGAAGTCGGTTAGAAGCCAGAAAGTTGCATAGTAGCCGGATCAAGTCGGATAATAAGATATATAGAAGATTTACATTTAAGGAAGAAAGTACAAGGGAGGATTTAAAATTTGGTTGCAGATCGCCGTGAGATATCGATAAGCGATAGATTATTAAAGTTTACTTATAGAGCGGATTCTAGCTAGTTAAGAAATCGGCTTTAAATAAGGATTCGGTGGTTAATTTATCATAAAGAGAGTAAGTAGAATTTAACGCGCTATTTGCTAAGAATTGTTAATTGTCATATCACTTCTGATCGTTTTCCTCTAAGTAAGACTTGTATGGCATCGTTTAATATGTATTGAGATATAATAAACTAGATTTATTATGGAAGGTTCAGTGGTCAATCATTTTCCCCAAATTTCCGGAGAAGAGATGATCCCCCAAAGGGGGTACCCAAAAATTTATCCTTGGTAACTGTATTGTTATGTTTGAGTTTTATTTAAAAAAATCCATCACACACTTGAAGAATGGTTATTCTAGATAATCTTTAAAAATAGTAATGAATAAAGATGTTCCAGATTTGTGTTCAGTGGTTTTTTAACGTCAGTTTAAATAAATTAAGGGCTTTCGATCGCCCTTTTGGCTTTTTAAACCCAGTTCAAAAAAACCGATCTGGCACCCTACTCTGCAAACTTTCGCACAACATTAACGCGAGGAACTTGAGGGACAACACACCCCAATTCCCCAAAAGACCCTTTACACTGAGGGTCTTTAGTGGCACTAGGGGTAGAAATCATAACATGACAAGTACGAGTTCATGGCCATGGTCACTGAGCTTCCGTGGCTTCAAAATTGTATATTACCCCCTAATATAAATACGTTCCTGAAAAAACTGCAAAAAAATAAATCTTGGAAAAAAATACATGTGACATACGGTAAATTTGGTGATATGTTCCGCAATTTAAAAATTCGTGTAAAATAGAAAAATGTCTAAATATTTTCTTAAAAGCTAAGCAAAAAAGTAATAATAAAATCCTCGCTACATATTTATAAAACAGAAAAAAAAATCATTTAAACTATCAAAAAATTAAGATTAGTGTATAGTGTAAATTCTGTCTATAAGTGCATACAACATATAACAATTCAAATTGAAATTAGTAATAAAACTACTAACAACTGTTCATGGCTACTTGATAGCAAGCGAGAATATTTATTATGAACTGGATCAAAAAGGTTATCATCAGTAGATGTGTCACATATGTGTAGTACAACTATTCAAATGAAAAATTTTGTTCGTTATTGATGGCCTGTTTTTTTTTTTTTTTGGTTACAAAGTCTGTTATTAACGTGTTCGTTTTTCTTTTTGTTACGAAGTCTGTTATTAACGGCCACGTTTTTTTTTTTGGTTACAAAGTCAGTTATTAACGGTTTTTTTTTTTTCCCAATTCGCTTATATAATTTTTGATATCCTGCAATAAAAAAAACCTAAGATAAAGTTGAAGTTTGTAGAGTACTCTATGTTAGGATCATGACTAAGAAATTGTTGATCCACAATTTTGTAAATTCCAAGTCCTCATCAACCACATCAGCCTTTAACAGAACTTCACTTCTACTTCTATATCATAAACTACCATAAATTCGATCAAATTGTCCTTATCCAAAGGACATGAATCCCAAATTATTTGGGGATACTTTCTAGATAAAAAAATGTGGTAAAAATCATTAAACTCACGTACCATGTTATTTCAGAATCGTGAACAGTGTAGAAAAATTAGGAGTGTATATAGTTTTTTTTTTATTCATATATTCATACATTTACTTAAACTTTCATTACCTAATAGTTCGGATCAATAACTGAATGTTCATTATTTTTAGGATCCAGTGTACTTACCACAGAATTCGGCTTGATAAACATAGGCACTCAAGTCAGATAAATCCGGAGAAAAGGTGTAGCAGAAATTCTTTAATGCAGTACTTCTCAAACTTTCAATATTTGAGGCACAATTTTCAATCATAAATTTCTACCCCCCTTCCCAAGTAATAACAATGAATTGAAATCATTTATAACATACTTTGATGCTAAAGATACAATATATTTTAATCATAAACTGTACAAATTATCAAGATAAGCATTAAATTTTTTACATAATTTTATATATGACAAAACTATGGGGTCATTGGTAATTGATAAACTTGATTTTAACTTAGTATTGTTTAATTAATTATGAAATATATTGTACAGTACTGAGACACTTAAGTATTGTATCAGTGTAAAAGTGTATCGTATTTTTTATTGTGTCAGAAAGTATTTTACTTTGCTCTTCCTTTCAGTAAATTGATACATTTTTGAAATAATGTTTGATTTCGACTTTTCGTTATGCTCGAACCCCCCTTATAGGGTTATTACTAAGGTGAGACCAGTTTTTTTACAATGAAAAGGAGGACTCTCGCAAAAAATTTAAGAAAACGTTACAACGTAAATATATGAAACACTTTATTAATTCAAATAAAAATACGCTAATTACACTTACATTCCTTTTAATTATTTACTTAAACGAGTGTTTTGCCATTGAATATTTTTTCTCAATACGTCATTTTCTAATACATCGAAAATTTCGGATAAAAAAAATATATACTTTTTATTGAGCTTTACAGTAAGTGTTACAGCTAAAATATAAACATTCAATCTTGATTTCTCACTTGTCCAAAAATCATTACCAACTAAAAAACCTTTTAAATTTCTGCATTAGTTCCAGGTCAGCACAATGTAAATTCAACAAGAATAACTGAATTGTCATATGGAAAGTGTTCATTTTTTTAACACTTTTTTCCACCCATCTCTTATCAGTTTCAGCATGCTGATTTACCAATTGTTCCAAATTATTAGAATTTAAATATACATTCGGTGTTCTAATTTATTCAAACAGACCATAGTCATCGATTTTAACATCAAGCACTTCTTTCAATAAAAATTCCACAAAATTTTCTATATCTGCCCAATTTACTTGCGATGAAGTAAAAAAAACACCATTGAAAACTGTTCTTTCCTGTGATATTTGTTTCAGACTATTCTTCGACTTATTGGAAACATGTTTGGTTCATCTCTGAGTAGAGAATAACAGATAAATTTTAAAATATCGAAGAGGAGGACAAGTAGGAGGATACTTTTCGAGGAAGGACAGATTCTATAAAAAGAGGACTATCCTCCCTAAAGGAGGACGGTTGGTCCCCTTATTATTACGCCCCCATAGGGTGGAACGCCCCTCAGTTTGAGAAACGCTGCTTTGTAAACTTTTTAAATATTTGAGCATGAAAGTACTTGAATTATGTATAAAAGGGGAGGAATTTTAATTATTATTCCATTTCGTCCCCACACTCAAGAAGGTTGTTTAGAAAAAGACAAGTACAAAACCCTAAACATGATCCATCTCATCATCTGTAATAATTTCTACTTCCCATATCTTTCCAGTCCTAAGTACTTCTCATCGATCTCCATGAGACATGATTAATGACCCGTGGTCATAGTTTTGTACTTGGTTCCGTGACCAACAAAACACAGAAGCCCACTTCAGTTCCGAGTCGACATCAGAAGTAAAACACTCATTTTTATCTGAATCGCGTGCAGAGAGCATCTTTTTCTTCTGGGGTAAAGAAATAGTGGCGAGTTGGATAAGAATGTGACGATTTTGCGATGTCTTTTCTGTTGAAAGTACTATATTCAATTTGCCAAACATGATAAATAGCCAGAAAAAGAAAGTCGACTTCTTGAAATCGTGTATAAGAGATGAAGAGTTGAGCAGCTAATGGCTTGATGTGCTGTCTGTTATATAAGGTTTTATTGTTTTCTTGAAGGATGGATCGAGAGAGCACTATTCGTGAGGCACTAAACATAAAGTATTAAATGATGTTTTTTGTTTACGTTTTCCTATGGGAAGTTTGTAACGTATTTTTAGAAACTATTTCAATTTAGCCGAACAGCTTCGCATTCTTTTTCCTTTTGAAAATATTTTATAATATTGTTACGAATTCTGTGTACTGAATGCTTAAAATAGTGTAAATAATTTATATCGGGATGTTTAACACGTTAATATACTTTATGCTATAATTGTGATATTCACAAGCAACGCCGTTCTTACATTGCAATGACGATTCAATGGAAACTTGGTGAAATGTTGGCGATAGAATTGTTGGCAACCTTTTTAAAGGTCATGCTGGCAACCAATTTTGGCTACTTGGCGATCGTATGGATACTTTTAGATATTACTGGAGAAATATGTTGACATCGCCATCTATGACGCAACAGCAAATTTTCACGAAAAGCCCTTGTAGCCTTTAAAAACAGGAGTTACTCGCTAAAACTGGGTCAGTATAGTTTTGACTGTCGAAGAGTCAACTAGCGATTAGTTGCTACTATCGAACGAATGCTTACAAACAATATTAATCATTACGTACTTATATTTTAAGATACTGACAGTTGTGTATGAGCACTATAGAAGGTGTGAAGACCTTCTGAGATGTATTCAGCGAACTCTAGTGCTGTATCTTGTATTTCAAAGATTTTTTTCTAGAATGAATTTTCATGGCTCCTGAAGAACTGTCTTGCGTTTAGAGACTGATAGCATAAAGTCATCAGTTCCCAATCTATGTAACAATATTTTGTGCAAGATTTTGCATTAGTCATGGTGAAGTAAAATTATTTAAAAGAATAAAACCTCAAGGATAAAAAGAAAAAGAGAAGTTGGAGTTAAACATTTTGAAATAACATTTGCGTATTTTTTTCCCCTCTAAATTTTATTTAAATGCAGATAAAATCGTATTTAACATCTTTTCTTCATAAAAATAATTTTGATTTTTGCTACATGTAGTATTTTCAGTAACATTCAACATTCGCTTACGAAATTTTTTGCCCTGACAGTTCTTGTTTTAAAATAAATTATCTGTACAATATATACAATTTGGAAAATACCCTTTTTGTCCTTTTTTTGCTGAAATTTTAACTATTTTCTTCATGAATATCATTATACGACAGTATCAAGTTAAATTTTTGAAAAGTACGTATATTTTTGAAAAATTCGTAAATTTCGTAGACCTAAATCATAATTTTCGAAAAAAAAAAATACCAAATTTTAAATTGCTTTATTTTGTTATTAGCTATAATTAACAACATAATACAACTCCAAAATCAATTAATTTTATTTTAAAATATATCTGTGACTTCCTCTGTATTTGTGCAGTTTTACCACAGATACATCAAATTTTCAGCTGTTTTAAATAAAACAAAGGCAAAAATTGACAAAACAAATGAAATAACAATCAACACTAAAAATCAATTAATTCTTTAAGTAGTCAATTTTTTTGCCCAATGTTCTAAAAAAGCATATTTTTATTGCATTCAACAAAGAATAATACTTAACAAAATGCGAAAATGGAAGCATTTTATTTTAATTTTCAATTCCAAAGTTTACATATATTTTTTATTTTATAATTGTGGAACACAGAAAGCCCTAAATGTTCGCTTTTTATAAGTACACTCTGCATACCCTTTAAGAATGTTTCATATATTTTAAGAGAATCTCTTTCATACTTAACGTACTAAATCAACTCTCTTCTACGTGGAGAGCCTTCATTAGCACTGGGACTCGAACTAATTATATTACAGCCAGGCATTTGCACCAAACTAGGCTACTGCTGTGTTGGAAACCTAAAATCTTCATAATATGACAATTTTGAGACTTTTACATTTTCAAATCGTATAGATTTTAACCTTTCTAAAAATACCTTACTTTAACCTCTAGGGTAATTAGAAGCCCTTAAAATCTATTTTTAAATAATCATTTAAACTGGGCCACGCCAATTTAAATGGCAAACAATGTAAATGAAGTATTTAGTTCTTGCTTAAAAGTTGAATGAATAAAGGAAATCAAAGCTTTTAATCCAGAATTGCTAAAAAAAAGTGTTTACATGGAGGTACACAAAATCCCAATGAAAGTGTAAACAGCGTAATATGGTCTCATGTACCAAAGGAAATATTTGTATAAATAGGAATATTATCATTGGGTACATAGGATGCAATTTCATCATTTAATATGGGAAATGAATTAAAACCAGAAATATTGAGAAAATGTTATAGTGAACCTCGTGATTACACGGTACAAGCAACGGAGCACCTCGACAAACTGTGGCTGTATACTCATGTCTACAAAAAACAAAAGGGTTAGGAAAGTAAAAAGACTTAAAAGGCAGTGAGAGGATGATGAGATTCAAAAAATGTAGATAGTTTGGAGTATGGGGAGGAATGTTTTTATATAAAAAAGTTGTTACACTTTAGAGTTCATTTATCTCAAAATGTAAACTTCTATGTACCTCTTCTGGGAAAATAATGTTCACAGGTTTTTTTTAAGTTATCTATGACATATTTATAAGGATGGCTAATTTATACTGAGTTTTTTTGTAAAAAACTCAAAAAATTATTTTTTAGGAATTTTTTATGTGAAAAATGGGTGAAATTTGACTATGTTTGATAAAATATTTTATAAATTATTAAAAATTAGCTGAAAGCTAATTTCAGTTTAATGAGAAAGATGTATTTTAATTGCATGAAAATATATATTTTCAAGCATGCACATGCAACAGATTTGGAGAAAAAGTACATCAAAAACACAGCCAGTTTAACATTGTCACTATAGAGGTTTCCAACTCGCCTTAAAACATGATGGGAATTTTATTGATCAGAGTTGATAGTATCATAATTAGTTATACATTAGAGTTTACCTTTACCATCAAGGGAATTTCACACATTAATTTTCAATAAACCACATCATTTATTATAACCATTTGTTAATAAATATTTAAAAAACTAACATTAAAACTACTTTTAATTAGAATTTCTTACTATTTTAGAAAACGCAATTATTTATTAACAACACTGTCTTGAGTTTAGTATATAAAAATTATTCGTCTGGAAATAACATCGGATTTAAAAATGGTTCTACAGTTATCGAACTTATTATACTGAAATATTATTCGAAGGAAGAGAAATATTAAGAAACAAGAATCTAAAGCTTCCGAAATTTATGATAACTTCTTAATATGCACAAACACATTCTAGATACCTAAGAAAAATTCAATTTCATAAATAACACATTCCGAATTTCCCAGTCACGTAAAAATATACACAAGAAAAAAATTATAATCAATTTAAAACCTTTTGAAATATCCAGAAACATTCTTATTAGAATAAAAATCATGTTACTGCTGCAAGAATGAATAGATTTTAAAATTAGAAGCAGGACGACTACATAAGAAATAGAAAAAAAAAATGTTTTGAATCTTCCATTTATAAATATTTCACTAACGATGATTCCAAGTAATTCAATTGCTCTGACGCGACTTCAAAAACATTTTGTATTGAAGATGATTTATAATAAAAACAGTTCTGAAATATGCACTGGATAAATTTAATAAAGGCTTCTTTTAACTTCTACATGCCAAACGATATTTGCAAAACAGATGGCAACAATTTTTTATTTTATTTTCAATAAGAAAGTTGTTTTGGAAATATCGTCTGAGCATAAGTTATAAAATTCGAAATATACGTGTGCTATTTTTTTATATTTTAGTTTAATAAAGGGATTTAACTAGGCGAACTTATTATGCAATGCGTATGTATTATATAATTCTTGTAGGAAATCTTTTAGTTTCCCAGTTTTAGTTTAATCAAAAGAATACTATTTTCTTTTTGTTCATTTCTGAAAAAAAAAAAAAGGTAAGATTATAATTTATTTTTGGAACTTAAAAAAATTAAAGTTTCTCCTTTTATTATGTGTATTACACTGTCACGTACTAATTTCTAATTTTTTATCCAGTATTATTAAAAAAAAAAATCCAAGTACTTTTTTTTTCATTTTACTTAAGAAATTTTTCGAATTTGTATCCAGTACTTTGCTAATATTTCAACACTTTAAATTACTTTTAAAACACTCTCATTTGATATTTCTCTTTAAAGAAAATGATAAAAGTTAGTAATTGATTCAAATTTAAAACAACTACTCTGAGGTTGTTTTTTTTTACTTAAGAAAAACAGTTTTACAATACATTTTTTTTAACGAAATTAACCTGACTAATCGTATTTCAGTTGATAATAATTGTTTTTTTAGCTGTCAAGAAAATATCAATACTTACTAGTTGAATCTATAAAATGTATATTAGCTCTTTTTGTATTTTTAATTTTTTCATAAATTTTTAATTTGTATGTATTATAAATCTTTTTTTTTATTTTGATATTTTTAATCCTCATATATTTGTAATTTTCAAATTAAAATAATAAAAAAAAATGAATAATTTAATGAATAAAACATGCAAAAAATTTAGGAAAACTGTTGTACCGTTAAGATAATGTATTAACACATTAAAATACAAACACATTACATTAATCTTCTGATAGAAAATACAGAAATATATGTAATATGAAGATTTTATGAGTCCTGGTATATTGAATCTTTAGACTTTTTATAATCTTAATGTATGCTTATAAGCACTAAAATTTAAAATTACGTAACACATATTCAAATCAAGGTATTGAGTTAATAATATTAAATATATTAGTTTTGCCTTTTTTATTGTGTATGGTTAAACTTCTATTCGTAAAAAGCTACACATTCAAAATATTTGATCTAGATCTTCTATTTTCCTACATATTGTTACGTAGATTAGGGTTCGTGGACTTAATGCTATCAGTCTCAAAGAGCAAAACAGTTCCTTATTAGCGATGAAATTTATTTATAAATAATACAGGATATAAAACATCAACATTATCAAAATAAGTTCTAGAAGGTCTTTCACATCTTCTATAGCGTTCAGACATTATTACTAGCGTCTAAAATTACAAATACGTAAAGTTTATTTGAAAAAGTCTAATTGTTAGAGATATCTTCAACAATCAAAGCAATACTGACTCAGTTTCAGCAAACGACTCCTGTTTGTAGTCTGCACGGCTGCATTATAGCTCTTTCCTGAAAGATCTGCTTAAGTCATAGATCATGATATTAATCGATTTTTCGAGCAATTTTCAGAAGCATCCATATGATAAATAAGTCCCCAAAAAGTGTTGCTAATCGGCTAAAGGGGGTCACCAAAAATTATGCCTACGGCCAAGTTTCAATTGAAACGTCATAATAATGCAAGGGACAGCGTTGCCTATAAATATTACAATTTTTATTATAAAATAAATACAACAGAAAGTAATATTAATGTATTAAACATCCAAATACAAATTATTTACTGTATTTGAAGCAATAATTACACATCATTCGTAATAATATTATAAGATGTTATTAAATAATATTTGATATATGCTAAGATGGAACTTAACTCAAATCCCAATCTTGCTAAGGTTTATTTCTGAGTATGAAGTATAAAAATAAAATATTAATTACTAATAATGCAATTATATAAATTTTTTATCCTATTACATGAAGAAAATGCGTTCTTTTACGTAGGTTAATCCCGCATAACTTAGCAAGTTTTGTGCCTTAATGCGCCTCTGTTAAAATAAAAAGCAAATGCAGGGACAAATTTTTTAAAATTTTTTCTCTGAGGATAAATAAAGTAATGCCAGAGATGTCGATATCTGTTTTTTGTTTGGATAACTGTAATTCTTCATACTGCGAAAAAATAACCACGTCTGCTTATGATTCTTTAAACCATGGAATAAAAAAAACATAATTATTTAAAGCTTATCCGCGCGCCGAGATTGTTTCTAATCTTGTTTCTAGTTAATGATTTTTCTTAAGTATACTAGTAGATTAATTGTTTACTAAACTAATTGATTAAATTTGCATTTATATTACTATTCAATGAATTTCGTAAAAAGTGCTTTTTCATAGCAATTGAAATAATATTAAATTATAGATAACTGATTTTTATTCTTTAGTTAATTTTTTGTTAAGTAATTGTTTTTGCTTACTACTTTCTCTTTCGCACAAGGGCGTGAAATAATTTAATTAATTTTTGACGGAAAAAAAATTAAATCCTGGTTTTTAATTTAATTTGTCTGGTTCAGCTTCTCTAACATGTCTGAAATTATGAGAGATGCACGAATTAAGGTCAAACCTAATAAGTTGTACTTTTGAAATTTATTAAAATCTTTCTATACACGTCGCATTTAGAAAACATTCACTTTGAAAAAGTTTACGTAAGCGTGTATGCCATTTCTCATAAAATTCTTTTGCAAGAAAAGTTTTGAGTATTTATTTTTAAGGTGCAAAAAAAAAAAAAAAATTCTAACAATAGTATTTTAAATTAAGATCACATGATTTTTTTTATTGCATGTTCGTATTCTTTATCGAGATAGTAAATTTCTTTGTCAATGATTTTACCAAAATTTTCTTTTAAATGTATTTCTGACAAAACTCTTAAAAAAATATTAAAAACTTTTGATTTCTAAAAGTTGGTATTTTAACCTTTTGTTTAAAGATATATTTATTATTTTTTTTCACTATACGCAAATCTATACATTTTCTATTTTGTAGATACATTATTATGTTTCATTTTGTTCGATTACTATTTAAGCAGTGATGATTTAGTTGAGACCTTAGAATTGTATGAAATTTTTTTTGGCAAAATAGCTCATTCGTTAACATTTTTTAAAGAGAAATATTCAAAAATGTTTTTAATAATTGTTGCAGATAATTCTTTGGTAGAATTCACTCCGGGCTATAAATGTACGAAATATTTAATTAGTATTATTATGAGTAGATTATAATTAAAACTTGTTTTTGGAAATTGCTATAAAGCCTGTTAAGTGCTCATTTATTTTTATATAGGATAATCATTTTTAATATAATTGAATTTAAAAATATTCCACTTAAGGAAATTATACTTTATATATATCCTTCGAGTGAAAAAACTTGAATTCTGTCAAATATTGTTAGAATTAATGGATGAATTTCTTTAAAAACTTTATAGCTAAAATTTTTATAGATTAACATAAAAAACGCAAGATAAAAAAATATTTTCATTATAAACATTGATTAACATTATTTTTTGCATTTTCTGTAGCATTTCTCTTGTACCTCTACATCCCAAACTATTTGAAAAATCACAAATTTTCAATTACAAAATTAAATTACATAAAAAGGAATATATGTTAACATAAAAAATTAGGAAAAAGTTAAAGCCATTTAATAGTTTCATAAATTTATTAATAATTTACTAAGATTAGAGCATTATGAACTAGAAATTATCTCTACTATCAGTAATTCTCCTAATCACTGTATTTGAAAATTCTCAGTAAAAATGGCTTTTAATTTCGTTACTAAACAGCAGATATTAGAACATTCAATACAATCGACTTTTAAATATACTATAGAATAAATATTAAACCATTGACATCAATATTAAACCACCTGTACAGTTTTCCAGTTTTTTATTGGATGCAATTACAAAAAAAATAATAAATAAATAAATAAAATAATAAAATAACATAAAATAAACATCCGTTACCCATACTAGATTTTATAATACTGCGGGACATAGTTGTTAATAATAAACACACTTTTAAAAATGATAAAAAGAATAAAATAATATTTTTAAAATTTGAAGCACGTCTTCTGTTCTTTGGTATAGAAGGGACCTGATTGGTATTTATAGTGTTTACATCTAATCTCTCATAGTTTAAGTCAGCTTTTCTCAAACTGTGGGGTGCGCCCCCCTTGGGGGGCGTGATAGCTCAACAAGAGGGGGGGGGGGG
>BMAV01014270.1:179753-192947 GCA_019973955.1 Trichonephila inaurata madagascariensis | reverse complement strand
CGCGCGAGCATATTGAAAAGTCGAAAACAAAAGATAATTTTTAAAAAAAAATTACTAATTTACTGAAAGTAAACAAACAAAAATTACATCCTGACGTAATAAAAAATAGAATACACATTTACTCTGATATAATACACTTATAAAAGTATCAGTACTACATAATGTATTTAATAATTAATTTAACAATGCTAAGTTAAGAATAAGTATAATAATTACCACCATGGCTGTGTCACTATATACAAACATTAATACTTCTCTTGATAATTTGTGTGGTTTATAATGAATCCCCTAACTGCCGATTAAAAGTTATGCGACTCGCTCCCCAATGCCACCGTTTTCCACGTAGGCGTGCTTATAAGATGTATTGGAGGAGGGAGGAATACAAATAAGCAAATCCTCTGAAATATAAGTACATCCTTCGCAAACACTATCCTTTTATAGTATTCCAAAGCCTGCGGAATATTAGAAGTGCGCAGAAGGAATAGTACTTTTGACAGACGTATATATACGTCCGGGAACGTTTTACCTGAGCGAGACGTTTATATGCGTGGGGGGAACTTAAGAGAGTTAAATCCTATTGTAGATTTAGCATCAAAGTATCGTATTATTGAATTCAATAAATTGTTATAGTATGGAGGGGAGTGCGATGAAAATTATGTTTGAATATTGGGTTGCAAGTATTGAAAGTTTGAGAACCACTGTGTGGTTTAAGTGATTAAAACACAAATGTTCAATCAAAGGGTACATGCGTATTATTGCAACAATATGCTAACGTTCAAGATAACTTGCCAAGTTGGCTACCCCAATTTCGTATGCGTCAAACAATCTGAGTTGGCAACTATGACCTTCGTTTCATATAATGTCGTCAATAGGTTGCGATAATACGTACGTACCAATCTAGGCTATGGTCTTAGAGTAAAAATAACTCTAACTCTCTCTATCTGCAATAAGCAGTTTTCTAATTCTCAGATAATTTTCTTCTAAATGTAATTTTTTTCTCTGTCTCAAATATGCGCCACTGCTTTTTTTTTTTACAAAACATTAATTTGACTTTTTAACCTACACAAAAGCTAGAAATCTCTGAAAGAACATGCTTATTCCCTGCATTACAAGAGACATCATTAGCTTTCATTCTAACACACAGGCATGTTTTCTTATTTTAAAATAAATCTATCAATAGGGAGTTCATTAGATGATCGAGGAATGTTTACCTATGTATTCATTAGCGCATTATGTGGAAACCACGGCCCATTCAATTAATTGCAGAATTCACCCGCCGTCTTCCTTCACTTTTCAGAAAGAGCGAGAGAGAAAATATCTTACGCCTTCACAAAATTAAAGTTTCGTAGTTTTCGACTAGACATAGCTAAATTAACTGGAATAAATTCTCTTGTGACAGTTAAAGGAGGTATTCAATGATTTGATCTAAAGATATTCGAACACTTTTGCCTGTGCTAACGAGCTCGAATCTTTAATGAAAGAGCAATAATTACTGAGCAAAATGTGAGTAATTTCACCATTTACAGGAACAGAGTCTGTTCGGAGTTTTACTCTTGATTTCTCATTACTTTGGTGGGTGGAAACTTTTAATGAAGTTGTTTGTTGTCGCTTAAAATACAAAATACTTCCTGCCCTTAATTTAGTGATTGATTTTTAAATCCGTTTCCAATTTTGAGAATTGTTTACACTGCTAACTGAACCTAAAACTGGTTGATATGTTAAAAATAACCCCTAATTTTTATTTAAGTATTGCTTTGATGGTTGAGAAAGTTATCTTAAAATAAATTTAAAACATAGTTTTATTTGAGTTGCTAGGCTATCCATGATTGCACAGTATTTTTATTGAGAGCTATATTTGCGTTGCTTCAATATTTTGGATACTTTAGTGTTGATAAGAAAAATTACATTAAAGATAAAATAATCATACATGTAATGGGAAAATGTGGGATTCTGCAGCTTATAAAAAATGCTGTCTAAGAAAAAGATTTTAATTGTACTAAAAAGTACAGTTTAACCAGGTTTATGGCTTGCCAACCTTTATCTTTTTTGCTCATATTTCTCAGAATAATCCTATGAAATATAATGGAAAGAAGTTCTAAATTCATTATTAATAAAATGCTCCATATCTAAAAAAGCATTTGAAAATGCTTATATCTCGACGAATCAGTGAACAATAAACAAGTTACTGTCAGATTCAGGATCTAAATACAGATTCAAAGCTGTGTAATATTACTGGCCCAATTGTAGCATAGCAATAAATATAAAATCATATTTACTTGCAAAACTAAAAATTAGTAAGTCAAGTCAAATACTAAAATTTGTATTTATATAGGAGTACCAATAGAAATATTTCTGCATTTTCTTATACTACAACAACGAGGTTAAAAATAAAAATTACTCGATTGTATAATTTTTAAGAGCTACTATTACGCCATCTATGGATTGAGTACGTAGGTAATTAAAAATAAGTAATATGAATATTTATTATATGTTATTTAAATATATGTTATATATTATTTAAATATATTATATACAAAAAATATATATTATATATTATATAAATATTTATTATATATAATTTACGAATAATAATTTAATCCGGACGATTTCGAATTACCAAATACAGATGATTATTAATAAAATTATATATAATTGGATATTATGATCTCCCTGTCTGTATATACATATATATATATATATATTTATATAATTGCAAAATACTGCGCTTAATTGCTTCTTAGTTGTCAATTTATTTCATTAATATTACGTTTAATAATTTATGCGGTAATAATTAAAAATAATCTTTTTTATCTATCTCTTAAATCTCCCCAAAATCGAAATTTTCTCCCATTTATTTGACTGTTTTAAATACAAGAAGTTATTATCTAATTTCAGTTTATGTTAGCTAAATATAACTAGTATTTTTTCCATAACTGCTCTAGACTAGTAACCTACTTGGAAGTAATATTTGTATCACAATTTTAGTTCATAAAAGATTTTTCAACATAATTTTTTCGTATTAACTCTTTTTAAATCGAGGAGCTAATTACAAGTAAAAATTTCTTTCTACTTTTATTCCTTTACAGTCACTAGGTTTAGTCCTTCCAAGGATCACTACAATTTTATAAACTAGTATGGCAGCAAATTTTAATTTTTAGGAAATTCTTACAAAATTGACTACTACTAATTCTAATTTTCTACGTTAAAACGTTTAGAATACTTTTATATATCCTTTACATCGTTAGCTTTCACAGATAAAACATTAAGCAAATGGTTTAAGGATTTTGACAAAGTGCTTTATTTGTACAAGACCGGGCCACCTGTTTTACTAGAGAATAAATTAACTGCATAATTTGCCTTACTATGTATTTAAAGAACTTGCATTTTTACTGTGGTTCATAGCTAAAAGATTTACTTCTTATTTAATACACTGTTGCTTAAATAGAGTGGCCAAATGTGTGCTCTATTGCCATCTCATTAATATAAACCATTTAAGGAATGGAACAGATTTATACAAAAAGATATCTTTAAGAAACGCAACTTTAGACTAACTTTATATTTATGGTGTAATTATTAGTTTGCTATATTAAAGCTGTGTTATATTTATGCCCCATCTAGTTTGCAATTAGCAAAAATAATTTTTAATTCAATATGAGAAAGAAAGCATCTTTTATCTAATCCTCAATTTATAACCGGAAAAAAATCGACACAATGTTTATAAAAAAACAAAATGGCCTTCCATTTAATTTTAACAAATACGTTAATAAATTAAGGCTACCCTACCTTTTAGAGAGAATGTTGGATTCCATTAAATTTCCTTAAAAGTAACATATTCTTAAATAGAATATGCTTTATTTATTTATTTTTGTTAAAAATAGAATTTGCGACGTTAGCTCTTAAATCTTAATTAATGGATACGGATTGCAATACAATTTTTAACTATATCTAAAATAGTAAATGTATCTTAGAATTAAATTGAAATATTTGAGTACTTAAGAAACTTACCTGAATATATATATATATATATATATATTTAAAAAAAGTATTGTAAAGTTAGAAGTAAGTAAAAATATACGGATTCAGAATAATTCTAGATATTCTTAAAATAAATTCATTATAAAGTTAAACTTTTAAAAATCGATTTTGAGTAGTCATACTTGAAATAAAATCTTTTGTGACATTCATGTACTGCATGACTATTTTGATTACCAACATTATTTTTTTAATTTTTTTTAAGTGATTCAAATAAAACTTCAAAGTAAAATTTAAGATTTAATCAAAAGATAAATTCTTAGTAAAGATTCTGTGGAAGTTGTTTATTCCCATATTTCAATTAACTCCTTAAGAGTAAGTGTATTATAAAGTAGTATTTAGAATTTTATCGTCTTATGGTGATAATATGGCTTATAGAAATATTATTTACTGAGCATTTAGTGTAAATATTATTGTTCAGAAAGTTACAACTGCATTCTTTCTTTTAGAGATATAATATTAGTTAATAATTATTTTAGCAAGTTTTATATAAAATTAATACTTTTGTTATTAAAAGTTTTTTTTTATTTTCAACCTTTAAACTAGTATTTATATTAGTAAATATATTTAAGACTAGTTTATTGATCTTCATCTCGAATAGGGTTCATAGCATCTTCGGATGCTTTTATTGGTGCATATATATAAGGTGACCAACCGTCCTCCCTTAGGGAGGACAGTCTTCCTTTTATAGGTTCTTTCCTTTCTCGAAAAATGTCCTCATTTTCAATATTTTAAAACCTATTTATTAATCTTTGTATTCAGGGATGAACCAAACATATTTCCAGTATCCCAAAGACTGGTCTGAAACAAAAATCACAGGAAATAACAGTTTCCAACTATGTTATTTTTTATTTCATCGCAAATAAAGTGGGCAAATATAGAAAATTGTGTTAAGTTTTTATCGAAAGAAATACCTGATAATAAAATTGATGACAATGGTCTGTTTGAAGAAGAAACACGATTGAATTCATACTTAGATTCTAATAAGTTAGAACAATTGGAACATCAAGATGCTGAAATTGATAAAAGATGTGTGAAAACACTTAACCATTTCAAAAATGAACACATTCCCCATGAAAATTTAGCTATTCTTGTTGAATTTATGTTGTGCTGCCCTGGAACTAATGCAGCAGTCGAAAGAGTTTATTCAGTTGGTAATGATTTTTGGACAAGTGAGAAATCAAGATTGAATGTTAATATATTACATACAGTGCTTACCGTAAAATTCAGTATGGAGGATATTTTTTTGCTCCAAAATTTACAATATATTAGAAAATGATGTGTCGACAAAAAAAAATCATTCGATGGAAAAATACTCGTTAAAGTAAATTATTAAAAGCGTAATTAGCGCATTTTTGTTTGAATTAATAAAATGTTTCAGACATTTACGTCGCAATTTTTTTTTTTTAATTTTTCGTCCTCCTTTTCATTCTGAAAAACTGGTCAACTTAATATATAGCATTTTCTTTTATTAATAATGGATACAAAACATCTGCCCAATATATTCCTTAGAACTTTACTCAGCAGATAGAGAAATGACTGGCTACTCAAAAAACTGGTTCAAACCCAATGAAGCAGTCCTCTGTCTGCAATCTTAAAAGTTCCAGCTGCATCCATCATTTTTAAATCCAAATTTTAAATTCTTATTTTTTTAAACCTAGTATCCAAATATTTATCATCTCTCATCTACAATATATACATATATTAATTCAAAGCAAAATACTGGTAATGCACAGTATTTTACTCAAAAAAAATATTTAAATATTCCTAAATATTATTTGAAATATGTAAATGGAAGTATTTTTTTAATAATAATTGGTTATCAATTAGTGTGTTTCTTTGTTTCACTGTTTATTGAAAATATTTATTATAAAATCTCAATTAATTTAATATTAAAATGTCTGACTTGTGAAACGATTATTAAGAAAACTGTGAATACTGGCATAGTTTTAATCATAGAAAACAGAAGAAAATAAATATTTTATGAGATTTATTTACATCCTTCTCATACAAGAAGGAAATAGGAATTCAATGGTAAATCAAATCGTTACTTCATTTAGAAACATGCATACAGTTATAAGCTTTTTAATTACATTAAATAAAAAGAAAATGGCTTTTTTTCTTCTTACTTTTGGATTTTTTTTCTATACTTGTCTTAAAATATTCCAAAAACAGGAAAAAAGGAACTCTATTAAAATACGAAAGATACAGTTTCAAAAAATTATTAATTATTAAGTTAAAAAAAGAGGATATTTATTATTTTTGATAGTTATTCTGCATTTCCATTAGTGTAAAAGACGCTTTTCGTGAAGAATTCATATAAAATCATTTAATGTTTCAACTCTAAAAAGATAACTTTATATCACTTAAATATGTATGGCTTGTTAAAACAAAGTACTCTCATTAAATCTGATCCAAACTTTGATACATTTTATGATCTTACTGACCACATAGATATTGAACAAAATATTCTGATCTTTCTATAATTGAATTGAATGTCAGAAAATTTTTAAGATAATCTCACACAAATTATCGGTCTAAATTCACCTCCAATCGGTTTATGCCAGTACCTTGTCCAAATGTAGATTTTCGCCTTTCCCAACAAATCATTTATATCAATCTGATACCTTCCTTTAGGTAAAATCAGGATTCTTGACCAGGAGAGATTGAATAATGTTTCCTCTCTCTCAAGAAGTTTACTGTCTTAGATGAACACGGATGACTCACCCCCGGGATACACTACAGATCTTAATTCATTTTCAACGCATATTTCCTTTCTATCTGTTTTCTATGTTTTGTGTGTTTTGTGAGATATTGTCTAAATCGAAGATACAAGCTTTCCTTATTTTAAGATATATTAGGATAAATATATTCGTCATGCTGATAAAAGGAACCAATAAACCAAACTATATACATTACAGAAATCTCTGAAAAAATACGTTTGTATTTTATCAAACGGCTTTTTTTTATATGTTTGATGTCGCTTTGAAAGAAAACCATACATCTTGGCAAATTTATTACAAATAAATATAGTGTAGCATTTTATTTGAAAGAGCATATCAATTGAAGTCTGCAAGAATTCAAACTATATTACACTCAATCGTTCTTGTGTCAAGAAATACGAGGAAACCGGCGTCTATTTTTCGTTTTATGCGCACAACAAAGGAACCTTCAAACTCTGAATGCGTGACATAATAAAATTAGACTTCACAAAAGACCTCCAAAGAAAAACAGTGTAGCGGAATCTTTTTCAGAAATGTGTTAAATACGATCATTTCTTCTTGCTCTTCTTTCAATAAATCTTCCGTGCCTTATTTGCTATGAAAACCCTCCTCCGACCCCTTACCATTCGCTCTAACTGTCACTCAGGATGTGTCAAGCGAAAGAAATGCTTTTCACAAGATTCATTCTTCCCCTTCAGTTTTTAGTTCTTTTTGAAACATAAAAATGTCCCACACGAACCTGAGGAAGAGAAAACAGATATCAAACGTGATACGACGCGCCAAAGTTTGAAAGAAGAAGATTGAGAAATAAAGAATTGGTTATAGCAATGTTGTTTTACGATGGAAGTTTTGAAAAAGTTAAGATCTTTAAAGGAAAGATGTGTTTTGGGGTTTAAAGATGAATACTTTTGATGTAAGTATTTGAATACAAAATGCGTAAAAAGTGCAAAATGTTTTCTTGATTAATTTATGAAAACGTAAGTTTATTGTAATAATGTGTGAAAGTAGCTGAAATTCCATAATATCCATAATGACATAAACCAACATTTTTCAAACTGTGGGGAGTGATAACCCTACGAGGGAGGCGCGAGCATGTCAAAAAATAGAAAATAAAAGATTCTTTACAGAAATACTGAAAGGAAGCAAGGAAAAATATACATTATGACATAATAAAAAAATCAAATACACATTTGCACTGATAAAATATACTTATAAATGTATCAGTATTGTACAATGCATTTGATAATTAATCAATAACTTAACTCATTGGCGCAACAGCCCATTGTGTGGCTGTTGTAGCTTAGTGGTATAGGTATCGGACCGTGGCTTGCCTTGTTACGAGCTCGAGTCCAGTACCACTAAAGACTCACAGTGTAGGGAAGCGATGCTCGTTAAATCTGTCGAGAGATGAAACGTCCTCCCTTTGTTGTGGTGTGGTAGTTAGAAGAGAGGGGTGCCATCTCAGGTGTCGTCCACGTCACTTGACCATTGTTCAAAATTACGTGGTCCGTTGCTAAAAGCCCTCATGTAGCTGAACGATGCGACGTAAATATCCAATCAATCAAAACAGCCCATTGTGCGATGGCCTACTCAATATGCGTGACCATGAGCCCTGAGGTGCATGAGCAGATGTTTCGGTCAGAGGGTCAGTCTGACTCGAAACCTCCAGTATTAAGCCCCACTGAAGGGATGAAAGGTTGAATCAATCTTGCCCGCCCGGGGTTTGAACCTCGGACCTGTGATGAGGAAACGCGATGCACTAACCACTCAGCCACTGGGCTTGAAATTAAGCAATACTATGTTAAAAACTAGTTTAATTACTCGCGACTCCCATGTTCTTATCGTACACAAAACTTAATACTTATCTTGGTAATTTGTACGGTTTATGATTAAAGTGTGGTAATTTAGCTTTAGCGTCATAGTACATCATTATTGCATTTATTACAATGTTGTTGTATGGAGGCGGGAAAGGAAGATTTTAATTAAAAATTGGGTCGCAAATGTAAAAATTTTAAGACGCACTGGCATAAACACTTCTGGACTTCGATGAGAAGGCATAACACAAAATGATTTAAGGGTTTGAAACTTGTTTTCTTAAAGTACAAATTTATTTTACTTTTTAATAACAATTTTTACTTATTCACAATTTAAATTGTGATTTTTTAAAATTTGTATAGGTACAATAGTAATGAAATCATTAAATTCCCTATCTCAGCTATAGAAAGTGACACTTTACATAGGTAACACTTAAATCGCTTCATATAATACAGTAGACACACAAAAGTAGCCATTAAAAATTACACGATGAGTATACAAAATACTTGAATTTTATACGAGAAAAAAAATCACGAAGATTTTTCAGTGAAACTGAGACAAAAGTGATACATTTGTTAGAAAGGTAACATTTTTTAGTGCTGCTTGGTGAGAATATTAAAGTTATATTTTTGTGTTGACTATACTTTTCTAAATTATTTAAAATGAAAACCAATTTAATGTATATTTTGAGTACTACAAAACATTTTAAAAAAGAGGAACTTATTTTCTTCTAATTTTTTACTCGTAAGAATATCACCATAATAAATTTCAAAATGTTGATTTAATTTAAAGGGATAGTGAAGCTCCGTTTTTTATGGGCTTACGTGAGATATCAATTAACAAAGTCTATTAACCCTTGAAAAACTAAATTCTATTAGTTTAATAAATACCGAAGTTTTTCTTATTTCATTTTCTCTAAAAAATTCTAATCATTTGCTGATTAATTACTATCTTTACCAAAAGTTTTTTTCAAACTAATATTGTCCTTTAATTATTTTCCCTTTATTGTTATATTTTTTTCTCTTAGATTACTCCAGTGACAATTGTATTTTGAGTAGGATTAAAGAATATGCTCTAAATCATTCAAACGAATATAAGTACTATGCATAGAATTTTATTCTGCATTAAAATTACTGTAAAAATCCTGCAATGTTCATTATTTTGTTAATGATCCACAGAATCTCCTATCTTTCCACCTTGAATTGTGAGGAATAGATCCTTCATATTTTATCATTACTTTTTCTATATTTATTCAAAAAATAGGAAAATTCGTTAATTTCTTAAGGTATCCGACTACGTTCAGAACCGTGATTTAAAAAGCGCATAAATGGATAATTTTCATGATATTTAGTGTCATTTAGATTAGAATACATGTATAAAATTGCTTTAAGGACACTTTGACAAAAAAAATATTGAAATACAATATTTTGGCAAAAAATTAACTTAGAATAATCTTTTTTCAAAATGTTCTCCTTTTATGAAAAATTCTTCTATTATAATAATATTTTGCCTGCATATAGCTCAGACCTCTCTATAGAGGCTCAACTAAAAGTTTTGAAAAATTCACATTATTTTCAGAGTTACCACCATTTGAAATAATTATCGGCGTTTTTTTCTTAAAATTACTTCCCTGTGTTGTCGTAAAGTATGGGTAAATCTACTTCTAAGTTCAATATTTCAAAACTTCTAGTGGAGCGTCTGCAGAGAGGTCTGAGCTATAGACAGGCAAAATATTATTATTATAGAAGCAGTTTTCATAAAAGGAGAACATTTTGAAAAAAGATCATTCAAAGTTAATTTTTTGCCAAAATATTGTATTTAAATAATTTTTTTTGTCACGATGTCCTTAAAAAACAATTTTATACTTCTATTCTAATCTATGTGACACTAAATATCATGAAGATTATCCATTTAAGCGCTTCTGCAAAATCAAGTTTCCGAACGTAGTCGAATATCTTAAAGTAACTTTTTCACGCTATTTTAAATATCGCCATTTTTTTTTTCACGATGGTGCTTTATTTTGCTAATATTAACTTTATTTTGCTCTAACATCCTAAATTACCAAATTTTAATAAAAATCCTGTAAAATCTCACATTATACAAGTTTTTCAATGCTTTTTGACCCGAGGAGATAGTCAATTCTCTGACTGACTCTTTGAAACTGCCCGGTAAACTTTGATATATTTTGAAACTAAAATTACTTACCTAATCATACTTATCAGAAGTATAGATCTCTCTTTATCGTATATTGGAGTTAGACTATTCATTAAGATGTTATCGAATGCTATCGAATTTAACCTGTTCGTTGGTCTTTTAATTTTCTTTTGAATTTCCAATACATTTATATGTTTTCTTAACAATTAAACAGTAGCATTTAAGGAAATATATTTCATTTTGCCGAATTTTAAGTTTACATTTAAATTTTAGGAGTGGGAAGAATACTTCCCAATTAACCATTCCCGTCATAAAGAAAAATTAAGTTAGCGGGGATTATATATTTGTCATGAAAAGATAAGAAGCATTTTCTAATACACAAAGGAACATCACATTCTGTACACATGTAGCTGGTTCTCTTTACTTGTTCCTTTCTGTTACATTACTTACATCGTTTATTGTTGGAAACCATCTTTGGTGTATGATTTCCCGCACTATCTAAGTGCATATCATCCAGAAATACACACTTCTTTGCTTAGAAGCTAGTTTGATGTTCTTTCATTTTTCTTGAGGAATATCCGCCTATTAGTTGACGAGCTAATGCTATACGGAATGTTTGCCAGGTCTAAGCTTTTATTTCTTTTGTTCACCTTCCACAGTATAAAACTATTTATGTGATGCAAGGGAAAAATAAATAAATAAATAAAATAAAATATACGATGCCACCATTTTACAGCTCTTCTTATTTCGTATCTTCCCTTTCTTTGATCGAAGTGATTAATCCCTCCCATGAAATCTTTATATACAACAACAACTTTTGGACAAGATACTTTTTCTTAAGTACCATCTTTTTTGTCCGATTTGCAGATGTCATATTTGCTAGATTATGTGCATTAACACAAAACTGAAGCAGGATTTAGACTTTCCATCGTTATAATAGCAAGGCCAATATATTATAATAGGTTTTGTTCTTCCCTCAGGTGTATTTTGGAACATAATGTAGATGGAAAGTAACCTCTCTTTCCAATGCCCACGAAAAGATTCATAATCTGACAAGCTACTGGTAAATATATTCTCATCCTAAGATTCCTATAATTTGTTCAGGTGTTCAATTCTATAATCCTGATTCTTCAAAATTTTGCTATGAGCTTCACCAGTCTTTAGACCAGCCATACTCAACCTGCGCCCAATCGAGCCTTTTTAAGTGGCCCGATCAGGACTCATTCCTCTGAGAAATTCTTTTATTAAGACAATGTATTAAAAATTTGGTTGGAAATTCATAGGCACACAAAAAATCAAATATATAAATTTTGCTTTTTTGCATTCGAAGTCGTACATCTGCGAATTGATATTCTTTTTCTATTTGTAACGATTACGGTTAGTGAGAACAGACAACAGTGAATTGGGGACAATTTTATGGGTGGAATTAATTTTGTGAACCAACTTCCATACCTTTCTAGGGAAAAATATTCGAATGATTTGGAGGTTGACTGTTTTGTAGTGAAAAACATAGATCAGAACTTGTTCGATTTGTCACGAAAGTGCTGCATTTGAAAAATAACAATAAACAGGAATTATTTAATGATATCTTCTTTCAAGAGGTGATAAATAGGTTTTATTAAATATTTTTTGTAATAGCAATAAAGTGTTTCATCAATGGTAATGTCACAGTAGTAACAAAGACATCCTGAGAAGTTTGTTATATTATTGGTAATCATATGAATCTTTTTACTAATGCAAAAATTGTGAAGTAGTGTTTCTTAAATTCTTTAATTTAGTGTTAGTGACAAAAATAAAATATATAACGACGATTTAATTATAAAAATAATAATTAAAAAAAAGAAAAACAGTTATATTTTGATCAAATTTCCATATTCTAAATTTTCAATTTTTTTCTTGGTCTTAAGCATTTCACCCCCCTCCTCCCCTTAACCCCAAGTTGCGACACGCATGAAATAGCTAATATATGTATGCGGCCGGCGTGAAATTACTGACATACACTCATGGACAAAAAAAAAAAAAAAAAAAAAAAAAAAACGAAACCTGAGTTACGAAACTTGACATGAAGGTACTTGTTGAGGAGATATACAAATGATTAAAAAGGAAGCTTGATTGTGCATTACGTATAGCCGGTAGAGGGCGTTTAACGTTGTTCTCCGTGGAGTATAAAAGAGGTAAACAAAGCTTGTTTGAGTGTGCTGAATCGTTTACAAAGGAAGAGCTGCGGTAGACATGCCATTACGCGTTTTCGAAGACAATATGAAGAGCTGTCGCAGCTTGAGAGGAGGGGAATCATTGGCATGATGGAAGCTGGGTGGTCAGCTAGGCGAGTAACTAGCCTATTAAGCCGCTCTGATTGTGTTGTGAGGAGGTTTTATGACCAGTGAGTCCAAGAGATGTCATTTACACGAAGACAAGGCTCAGGATGCCCTCAACAGACCAGTCATCGAGAATACCGCCACATCGTTAG
>BMAV01014270.1:168919-179550 GCA_019973955.1 Trichonephila inaurata madagascariensis | reverse complement strand
AGGAAACTGGACTGCCGCGAAATGGAACCTTTAGCGACGAATCCCGATTCAATATCAGCAGTGATGACAATCGTGTTCGTGGAGACCCCGTAGGGAACGCCTCGATCCTGCCTTTGCTTTACAGCGACACACCGCTCCCACAGCTAAAGTGATGGTATGAGATGTCATTGCCTACAATGCACGGTGACCCTTAGTATTGATCCGTGGCACCATGACAGCCCAGTGGTATGTCCATGACATCCTGCAACCACATGTGTTGCCACTCATGCAACGGCTCCCTGGAGCAATTTTTCAACAAGACAACGCTCGGCCTCACATGGCAAGGTTGTCGTCTGTCTCCGCACTGTTACTACCCTTCCTCGGCCGGCCTGATCTCCAGATTTATCTCCAATCTAGCATATCTAGGATCATTTGGGATGGCGAGTTGGGCATCCCACAAGTTTGAATGAACTAAAGGCAAGGTTACAGCAAATTTGGAATGAAATGTCTCAAGACATCATACAGAACTTGTATGCCTCAATGTTAGATCGTACCGCATCATGCATTCGTGCTAGACGGAGTTCAACAGGGTATTGAATTGTCCGTTCGTTTGTTTTTTTCCTCTGAAATAAATGATATTTTCCTTTGATTTTCTCATCATTTACTTATATCTAAGTAGTTATTACGTAAGTAAAATTTCTTTTCTTTTCGGACACTCCTTTGTGCGCTAATTTTTTTATCCATGAGTGTATGTATGCGGTCCAGCAGAAAAAAAGTTTGAGTACACCTGATTTAGACTGTTGGACTGTATTTGATAAATTCATATTCTCCTACAGCCTAGCGGATTGTTTCACAATACGTGATTCTGATATAATTTATATATTCTTATTACCAATGTGAACGACACTAATCACCGTTAATCAAGCTCTCGCTATTATGGTTGTTGCGAAATGCGAAACTCCCATCTGTATTTTCCGTTTTGCGCCAGCCCGCACGGAATGAAATGAAGTGAAATGATGTCATGTTTTTTCTCTCTCTGTTAACTGTTAACTGTTTTGCGGTTCGCGCGTTATGTGTTCTTTCGTTTTGTCGCGTAGTCATTATGTAACTAATATATATATGTTTAAAATTAAAAATAGATGAGTGTATGTCAAGATTAGGACTCTTCATTTGATTCATTGTGATTTATTATGCCTCCCCCGAACGAAAAAAGATAAAAAGATCCCGGATTTTTTAAAGAAGGTAAGCCCAATTTACTTACCTCAAATGAATACCTATATTTAGGTATAATAATATTGCTTTGGGACACAATAATGGTTCAGGTTGTGTTTTATTATTTTTCTGCTATAAATCTAAATCCCGCTACCTTTTTAGCATATTCATTTTTGTTTTAGTTTAAATTCCTTATGTTTCTATTAATACTTTTTTGAGGCTAAAATGCTGTACACTGAAAAATATTTCAAATAATGTTTCTAAAACTGTGGGGCGCACCTCTCCCTAAGGGGGCGGGTATATCCTTTCTGGTGGCATGAGCATACCTAAAAGTCAGAAATCAAAGATTATTATAAAAAATTGTTAATTTACTGAAAGGAAACCAAAAAAAAAAAAGTTTATTTTGAACTATAAAAAGTAACATAATACTTATCCTATTACTTAAATGTTACTTAAAATATTTATTACCTAAAAGTAACATATACAAAATTTAATTCTTATTATGATAATTTTTTTAGCTTTAGCTTTAAAGTACATTATTATTGCATTCAATATCTTATCGTTACATAGGACAGGGGTGGCAAACCTTTATGGATTAAAGTGTCATTTTTTCTAAAGAAGTGTTTAATGAGGCATAGATTTGCCATCAAATAATTTTGCCATGTGATTATTGGGAAAATAATAAAACTAAATACTAACAACACAAAACTCTATTTACTAAGAAAAAATATCTTTTGTACTGTATGGTCATAAATGTTTTAGCTATATCTGTAATTTATATTAATGTAACATTAATGTGACTTTTATTGTTGTAGATTGTGTGGATGACAAATAACTTATATTAGGATTGTCAGATGTTACTTTTTATAGAATACATGCCGAAATTGAGGTATCTGCCAAACGGTTTCTAAGAAATTAATTTTGTTTTTCTTTTTTGCTGTGGCTCACTTTTTTGACAAGAGGGTTTGTGATTTGTTTCAAAATATCGTTTTTTACAAACGATATGTTCTGCATACCATTATTCCAGATCATAAAACACACAGCGTTCTGTTACCTTGCTTCAAATGCCATGTTTTTCGAACCACCAAATTTGAAATTCTCTGTTACACTAACTATCTTGTATTTTTTTTTATTGTTGTTTTGCTGAACTAGTCATGTTAAATAACCTTTAAAAATCATAAATATAACACAGATAAACTTTAAAACACAGTTGTGTCAATGAAATTGAGTATGCTATGTGTAGACAAAAATTACATCAGAAGCAATTGTAGTCCACGTCGTAACTAAGCAAGACAATAACAAACGAGTGTGCTCCATGCCACCCCGCAACTTAAGACTCACGCTTGTTAGTAATACTCCATAGTGAACTCTGAAATTTTGCAATAAAATGCAAAACCTTTTGTTCACTGGTGCGCCAAAAAAAGTATTGTGTCACGTACCAGCAGTGGCCACTGGTTCGTCATCCCTGTCATAGAGGAAGAAGGCGCGATGAAAATTATGATTGAGAGAAAAAAGGTCGCCAAAATAAAAAGTTTGAGAAGCACTAATTTAATTAAAAAATTATGTAATGATCTTTATTTTTTTAAAAAAATAAAGTTTCTAATTTTTTTTTTTATTGTATGGTTGTGGCATTTATTAAAAGAATGATATTCTTGCCAGCTGGATTGCTGGGTTTTATTTTTTTAATTGAGATAGGAATGGGTATTCTGGCAAGCACAAATAAAGCAGGATGATAATATTACTTGAGTAAATATGTGACGAAAATAAGTTGCTTAGAACATGAGATAACCATTGTTATCTTTCGTGTAAAATTAAGATAAGGGATATGTGACTTTACTGGGACTAGAAGCCTCAACGAACTTGAAGTGAAAAAAAATATTAAATTAAAGAAAATATCCATTTCTTACACAAATATAGAATTCTACTTCACGAAGATAAATTGCTACGTGAAAGTAATTACTGTCATAAAGGAGAAAAATATTTAAGCTTTTAAGGAAAGAGATAAAGATATTTAATTTAATGAAATTTTATACTTTTCTAGTGTCATGGGAAACAAGAACTAGAAATGGTAAACATTTAGGAAATATTTTGGATGAATTTTTATCATATGTTCAGAGAATTCTCCTTTTTCTGAAATTAAATTCTATTACTAAAAGAAAATTCTATTTTTTCTTTACAGAATCTTATTTCATAAATTACTTTAGAAATCTATATTTATTTCTTTTATTTTAATACAAAAACATGGATCATTAATTTTTTCGGAAAAATATTCATTAAAGACTTAGTTGAATATAATTAAAAATTATATGCATTTTTCGCAAATTTTGTGAACCTTTTTTAATTAATATTACATGTATATATGAACAATGTTATGAAATATTAATTAACTTTTTTCAGATATACACGGTTTTACATAAAATTATCAATTCTTTTTAAGTTTATATCTTGAATGATGCAATTTTTTGGGTTGGAGTATTAATTCAAATGCGAGAAGAAACATCTTTTTAAAATTAATATTGCAAAAATGAACTTATCTTGCAATATCTTTAAAGAGAAATATGATTAAAATTGAATTTTTATGTCCTTATCATGTTACTATAGAATATCTCAGAATAATATTTTAAACATTTTAAAGTTAAGAAAACTTATGCTCTTATTAATATTTCTAAAGTTATGAAGATTTCAATTTGAAATCCTGAGAAAAAATTTCATGCCAATGAAAACTAGATGTATTTTGTGAATTTGATATATAGATAAGAAACCTGTGATCATGCTGTCTTAGAACCCAGAATATTTTCATTGAAAGAAGTTATTGTTCCAACGTATTACTTGTACTGTAATTAGGTTTTATATAATTAATCTTTTTTAATTCATTGTCTCGTGCACCTGCTTGCTGTGGAGAACAGCTCTCGACTCTACCGTTTCTTACAAAATTATTACAGATGGCTCTACAGTGTGCTGCTTCTATCGATGATGTAACAGGTACAATAGAACGCGTTTAAATTTTGTGTTGGTAATAAAATAACAAATTTCAATCGATTGCGATTCTAAATAGGTAATTAGAAAACTACCACGGGGGATTGTATTATTTCATTTGTAACGAGAATGGTAAAAGATGGACAATAGTACGCACTCTTTTCGAGCACGATCTGGCAACCAGTCGGCTTGCCAGCTCGGCGAGGAAAGCGGATGCCAATTTCTGCTCGCGCAAACCTCTCGTTGTTTTTATACTATTAACTGTTTGATTCTAACTGTGATATATTTCAATGTTGAGGAGTTTGAATTAGAAAACTATGAATTAAGGACGATTTGAGCTAACTGGCGTAGAAATTCTTTGATTACAATATTACAATTTGACTTTATTAACAGCTTGTTATAATCACTTTATGTAAACTTCTAGAAAACATTCTAAAAGGAAAACAATGAAATTATCATACATTAGTGAAAATTAAGGTAAAAGTTAAGCCTTCAACTAAACTATCAGAAAAAACTTTGTGACTGCAATGTTGATGGTTAGCAAAGCGTTTTAAAATTTTTTTTTTTTTTTTTTTTTGTTGTTCAAAATTTAAGAATAAAAGGAAATGCTTGAAAGTTACATTACTGCATGCATTAAACTGTCTGCTCTTAAAATGAACTGGTCTCCTGATTTCTTTTAGCCTGTATCAAGTAAAGCTCCATTTACATTATTTTGTAACATCATTTATATTTGATTTTGTAAATTTTCCATGATTTTGTTTTCATACCTCCATTGTATTAGTTTTGCTATGTAATTGTTTCATTTTGTAATGTCCTTGTTTGTAGTTTCATTTTTTTTTTTTTTTTGTTATTTTATTATTTCGTAACTCTTAATTTGTTATTTATTTTTATTTTATTAATCTTATTTTGTTTGCTTTACTTACTTCTGTTTAACACGTGTGATACTTGTGGCGCACGGAAATTATTTTATTTGTCTTTAAATATAAACAAATATATATAATTAACGCGAAACACTTTCTAACTTTTAAGTCAGCCTATTCAGAAAAGTTTATAACAGCTCCCTTAATCTTAGTCCGTGCTCAAATAGAGTAAAATATGTTTCCCATTTAAATTTAATACTTTAATAAAACAGTTTCTTAAATAATTTATCTGAAAAAATTAAAAATTAATATTAAGTATGCTATCGTAAAAAAAGATAAATGCAGTTTGAAAATAAATTAAACTCTAAAAAAAAAATTGTAAACAAAATTAAATTTTGATCCGTAAAAAGCGATTAAAATGAACAAATAATTGTTAAAATTATTTTTTTTAATTTGATTTACGGATAAATGATTATCCTTGAAGTTAAAAATTTAATGTTTTTCATAAATTTAGTATTTTTTTCTTGTTACGCGTCTGAATAAAATAACAGTTGAATGTCAAGTTATGTAATTAATACTCAGCATTCAAAGTAAAGATAAAAACCTTTTTAATTTGTAGATCTAACTTCTTAAGGGTTTGAAACTCTTACATACAAATTTATCTCGGTATTTTTAACTAACAAAATACCATCTTTTAACTAACAAAATTTATTATTTTGATCATAGTGTGTAATTTTTCTGTATACTAATTTCTATGTTTTTGTATGTAAGTATTTAAAAATAGATTTTTTAGGATTGCATATAACCAAAAGAAGCTTTCATTTACGGTCTTTTTTTATAGAGCGCATTAATTTAAAATAACATAAAGGTGGCCTTTAGTTAAAAAGCAATTTTTATAAAAGCTATTTCTTCTGTGTATGAATATTTTTAAGTTGGGGAATGATGAGGCTTTAGAAGTATTTAATTGGGCGTACACTGATGTGGCTGCAATTTTAGAAAAGGTTTTCTAAACTTCAACAAAATGTATGGTAGAAATTAAAAGAAAGCTGAGTTTACTAAAATTCTTTACAAATTCTCCAAAAAAAGTAACATAATAATTTATTGTTGGGTTTAAAAATTGTTTTGCTCTGTCAAACTTACTTAACTTAGAAAACTGTCTTCGTTCCTATTAATAGTCTACTTTGCACAAAATTTAAACAACGATATTTCATTTTAAATTTGTTTTGAAACTTACTCGGGGTCATGAAACATAACTTTTAAAATAAAATGAATTGTTCTATTTTAAAAATACCTCGAATAATCATAGAGATTTGGAAACATCAGAATAAATTTTGAAAATCAACGATAAATACCAGACACCTATAGAAAAATTTCTCTTTTGAAATACATGTTTTATTTCTTTCTGTGCATTACAAACTTATATTTTTGCTCTAAATTTGAAATAGGTATTAAAAATTTACGGTTTATTTAAAACTTTAAGTTTAAAAATATTATATATATATATATATATATATAATATTTTTAATATTTATATATATATATATATAAATTTTCTGTGCATGTGTATGTGACTGAACTCCTCCTAAACTGCTGGAGCGATTTTGATGACATTTTTTGTGGGGGTTCAAGTCGATTCGAGAATGGTTTACATTCACAGTTCGGTCCGAGATAGCAATTAATTAAAAATATATTAATTAAAACCAGCTTTGTAATTACCAGTTTTAGGCGCCAACCTTGATTTGTCTGCATTGTTGTAACACATTGTTAGAACAATGACAAAGGTTGGCGTCGAAAATCAGTTTTCAGCCAAAATGGAATTTCATGACGTTGCTCTATTGATTGTATTAATTAACTTTGTTTAAAAAATAAATGCCTTAAGCATGTGATTAACTTGAAATATATTTTTAAAATCTCAATTTCTACATGTTTTAATTTTTTCTAATTTAAGGATAGTCGATACCTCCTATACCGACAATGGTAAATTGAGCTATTTTAGGAACCTGTTTCTCAGACATTGATAAATAAAAAAACTTCAAATTTTGTCTGTATATTAATTAGGCATTTTTATTTAAATAATGGTAAAATATTTCAAATATATTGTTTACTTTTTTCAAAAAAATTCTTCGTAAAAGTATCGCTTTGAAATTTTTGAAAATTGTCCTTATTTTACTATAACTGCTTTTCAGCAAAATATTTTGGGAAAATCTCCAAACAAGTAGCTCCATTATGTATAGCTACACTTTATTTATGTGCAGTAAAAATTGCAAGTACATTCACTGGTACAAAAAGCGTACACTTGGTATGAAAACAATCCTTTTGAGAAAAATGCATTTTTAATGTAAAAAGGCACTTCCTCACAAAAATAATGAATTACAACGGGTATTTGCCCTATTTTATTAAACATTAGTATCTTCTTAATTTTTAAAACATAAAATAGGAAACAAAAAAGTCTTAAAATGTTCAGAAAATGCATATATAGTATTTTTCAGTTTTTGTTCAAAGAGATTTTTTTTAGCATTTTGCATCAATTATGTAGCAATCTGTAAAGAATTTTTAACTTCGATGCATTACAAATATCAAATTTGACCTTATAACATCATAAACATGTATCAATATGTAAAAGTAATGATTTGGGAATATGTGATTTTACGACATTACGAAAGGTTTCATTATGGATTTGTATGTTCACATGCAAACACAATTTCTAAAAGTTCCAAAATTCAAAATTTTCTCTAAACTGTACAAGAGATTTCTAAAAAAGTCAAAAATAAAACTGTTTTTATGTTTTTAAACCTGAAATCTGTGTATTTTTATGCATGTAACAAGCTTCTCGCAACGACAAAAAGCATTACACATCCGAGTGATAATTAGTCACCATTTATTGTAATACCTTTGAATATTAAAGCTTAAAAACTTGTCTGAGCAATAAATAAACATTAATATTTGCAATGAATTGAAATATTTAAAATATATTGTTTAGTTTTCTCAAAAACATGTAACTTAAAAGTATCATTATGAATATTAAAAAAAATTGACATTTTTTGTCACGATATATGGATTTCAGTCAAATATTTTGTTAAAATCCCCAAAACACTCACGTGAATATATATAGTTACATATGAGTAACATGAGGAAAAAAATTTCATGTGCAAACATACATTATTTTCTGAGAAAAAGATGCATGCAGTTTTAAAAACATTATTTTTGGGAAAATTGAATTTTTACTACAAAGTGTGACTTCATCAGAAAAATAATGAATTACAATATGTATTTGTCCCATTTTATTAAACATTAGCATCTTTGCAATTTATTTTACATAAAATAGTAAGCAAAAAAGTCTTAAATTCTCCAGAATAGCATTTTTAAATTTTTTTTTAACGAGATACTTTCTAGTATTACATCAATTTTCTCAATTCTTCATCAATTTTTGCATTCATACTTTACAGATATCAAATTTGAACATAAAGCATCATAAATATAATGTGAAAATGTATCAATATGATTTTGGTATGAATTTGAGATGGTATTTAAAAATGCCTGATTATACGACATTTTAAAAGTTTTCGCTGGGTTTTTGTAAAGTTATCATTAGGTTTTGTGTTATTTCAGACAGTTTCTAAGTTTTAAACTTCAAAAATTACTCTAAACTGGACAAATTATTTCTAAAACAGCCAAAATAAAACTGTTTTTATGTTTTTAAACATAAAATTTATGTATGTAACAATCTTCTCGCAAAGACAACAAACATCACATTTGATATGTCATCTCATACCTTTTTTTTAGAAACTATTAAACATAAATACTCAAATTTTTATTGTCTATCAATTAGACATTTATATTTATACTGAAGTGAAATTTTTTAAATATATTAATTAGATTTTTCAAAAACAAACTTTTAGTTGAGCGAGCAAATATGATTATTATGAATTTATTGAAAATTGTCATTTTTTTGGCATGATATCTGCTTAAGAATATTTCAAAAATGTCACTTTAGTGTACACAATTGCGTTTAAAAAATAGAGTACATGCATACAGTAAATTTACACTTAAAAAAAAAACATTTAGGAAACAATTTTTATTAAAAATCTTACCTTGTAAAAGTATTTATTATCCTATTTGTTTTCCATCACATATTACCTTCATTATGCTTTGTGCATATATAAAATTTCGATTCATTACGTATATATTTCTCACCTGGTCACAATCATATATCCTTTTTTTTTTTGTAACACTTGTCACACTAACACGCGAAGAGATTTAGTAATCATTAGTAATAACTAATTAAAAATGAATTTAAACTAAAGAAAAGACCTATGTATAATGACCTACCTAATGTATACAGTGAGACTTCTAATCGGCTAAGAAATTAAAAACAACGAAAGGCTCAATTTACAATAAAAGATACACGTTTTGGTTTATATTAGACTTTAAACTTATAAGGTATCCGACTACGTTCGGAACCATGATTTTAAAAAAGCATATAAATGGATAATTTTCACGATATTTAGTGTCACTTAGATTAGAATACATGTATACAATTGTTTTAAGGACATTATGACAAAAAAAATTATTTAAATACAATATTTTGGCAAAATATTAACTTAGAATAACCTTTCTTCCAAATATTCTCCTTTTGTAAAAAATGCTTCTATTGTATTAATATTTTGCCTGTATATAGCTCAGACCTTTGTACAGAGGCTCAACTATGATTTTTTGAAAAATTCACATTATTTTCAGAGTTACAACCATTTGAAATAACGATCGGCGTATTTTCTTAAAATTTCTCCCTTCTGTTTTCATAAAACATGGATAAACCGACTTCCGAGTTATGCATTTCAAAAATTCTAGTTGAGCCTCTGTACAGAGGTCTGAGCTGAATACAGGCAAAATATTAATACAAGACGCATTTTTTACAAAAGCAGAACATTTGGAAAAAAGGTTATTCTAAGTTAATTTTTTGCCAAAATATTGTATTTAAATAATTTTTTTTGTCATAATGTCCTTAAAACAATTGTATACATGTATTCTAATCTAAGTGACACTTAATATCATAAATATTACCTATTTACGCGCTTTTGCAAAATCACGGTTCCGAACGTAGTCGGATACCTTAAGCAAAAACGAAGTACTTTGCTTACATATTTTCGCCATTCAAATGGGCGTCTCCCAGTTTCAACAATTATTTAGAAATATGTTTTGGGGCTTCTAATTACCCTAGAGGTTAAAGTAATGTACTTTTGGAAAGGTTAAAATCTATACAATTTAAAAATGTAAAAATCCCAAGTTATCAAAAAAAATAAATAAGATTTTAGCTTTCCAACACCCCTTAAATACTCGATACTAGAATCCTTAAATGAAAAACACCTTAAAGAAAACCCAAGATTTTTTTTAAAAAAATATTTTATATAAACGATATAGATTTTTATACAATTAAATGGGTGACGAAGAAAATTATATATCACACAAGGAAAAGAAAGTAGAGTCTCTTGCTGTGGATATTTTGATAGGAATGGTTTAAATACGATCCTTTCTGTACGCGTTTCTTCCAATATATCTTTCGTGCTTTATTTGCTGAGAAGACACCTCCAGACCCTTACCCAGTCG
>BMAV01014270.1:150788-166855 GCA_019973955.1 Trichonephila inaurata madagascariensis | reverse complement strand
TACCACAAAAAAGATGGCTTTTAAGTTTTCTAAGATATTAATTTCAAAATTAGAATAGTTTGATGAATTATTTTCATAAACAAGAATAAATTAGGCTTGAAGATCATCAATATTCACCTTATGGATGTTCTACTTGGAGAAACACATTCTGACAGGTTGATAAATGATATAACTTGAGAGCCGTCACAAAAAGGGCACGGTCTTGTTATTATTAATGATTAATTTTAAACCCATTGAAGCTATATTCAAGCAGATTCTAAATATTATCACAATTTAAAAGAATTTTAGATATTTTAACTAGGCAAAATAATTATTTATATATAAAATATTATACAAATAAAATATTTCATTAAAATATGTACTCGTAAGGAATACATTTTAGGTAAATAAACTTTATGTAAGATAAATATATTTTGAATATGAATAATATATATGACTAATGTTCTTAAAATTTATTCTTATTATCATTAAGTGTGGTACTGGATTTACAATAAGTATTAATATATGAGGTCTAGAATGCGTGTAATAAACACATATAAAACATTCATTTATTTTCAATTCAATTTGTTACAATATTTAACTTTTGTTTACATCTTGACAATTGTGTTTAATCAGAAAACAAATATTCCGATAAATGCTCTGAAATGTGCTGAACCTCAATGTCTCAAAAAATAACGGATAGGAAATCTTAGGATAGGAAAAAAACGTTTAAAGGACTGTTGACTAAAGCTCTCGCTGCTACAATCTATAATCAAGCAATGAGTACGACACATATACGACCCTTCTCCAAACTTCTACACCCCACTGACTGTCTTTGAGCCTCGACAGATTGAATGTGCATCAATTTTACCACGCAAACGGTCTTTAAGGTATCCTACTACGTTCAGAACCGTGATTTTAAAAAGGCACATGAATGGATACTTTTCATGATATTTAGTGTCACTTAAATTAGAATACATGTTTAAAATTGTTTTAAGGGCAATTTGGCAAAAAAAAAAATTATTTAAATACAATATTTCGGCAAAAAAGTAACTTAGAATAACCTTTTATTCAAAATGTTCTCTTTTGGTGAAAAAAGCTTCTATTATAATAATATTTTGCCTGTATATAGCTCAAACTTGTGTACAGAGGCTCAACTATGATTTTTGAAAAATTCACATTATTTTCAGAGTTACAACCATTTGAAACAATTATCGGCGTTTTTTTCTTAAATTTTCTCCCCTCTGTTGTCGTAAAACATAGATAAACCCACTTCTAAGTTATATATTTCAAAAATTCTAGTTGATCCTCTGTACAGAGGTCTGAGCTATAGACAGGAAAAATATTATTAGAATAGAAGCATTTTTCACAAAAGGAGAATATTTTGAAAATGGGTCATTCTACGTTCATTTTTTGTTAAAATATTTTGTACTCAAATAATTTTTTATTCTAATACTATTCTGAAAACAATTTTATATACATTTTCTAAGCTAAGTAACACTAAATATCATAAATATTATCCATTTATACGCTTTTGCAAAATCACGGTTCCGAACGTAGTCGGATACCTTAATAGCATTGTGACTTGGCTCTTCGAATGGATGCATACCGCGCTATCTGTGCAACTTGGTTGCTGCAGCCCAGTTGTACACTAGAGATTAGCAGAGAAAGATTAAAAACAGCGTTTGAATAATCTTCCTTGAAAATTATTTCAATTAAAAAAGATTTCCTCAATTAGTTAATAAGAATTTGGATTTTCTTCCCTTGAAATTTAGAAACTGGTACCGAAATCTAGAACACTTTTTCTTGGGAGAGAAATGTGAATCAATAAAAATGTATCATGCAATGGCTACGGATGATGTACTAGTCTTTCACAACCAAGCTTCGAGATATTGAAGGTGATATCCTATAACACTAGAATCATATAATAGACTAGCTGTTATACCCGTTCTTGGCAAGGGTGAATAGAAAAATTAAACAATACAGATTGAAGGATAAATAAGTTTTTAATGAGTTAATTTTACGTAATTTACAAATTAAACAAAACGGTTTTTACATATCTCAGCTGAACAACAACAACAAAAAAGAAACACATTTGTTAAATCTTTAAGTCTGAAGATCTAATAGCTTACGAAAAGGATTTTTTTTTTATTTATAACACCCCGTAACTCTCTCGTGAGTCAATTTTTGAATACACTTTCTTAAGCTGATCTCTGATCAGCAAAAGTAACATATTTTTACAAATTTTTTGTAATGAGTGCTTAAAATAATGTAAATAATTTATATCTGAATGTATAATTCGTTACTATTATTTTCTGTTGTATTTATTTCATGTTAAATTTGTAAGCAACGCCTTCATTTATATTATAATGACAATTCAATAAAAAAAAGCGAAATGTTGGCGATCGAGCCAAGTTGGCATCATTTTTGGCAACCACGTTGGAAACTTGACGATTGATAGAAAGGTGAAGAAGTTGTGGAACACAAAAGTAGCACAAAAATGTTCTCCACAAAAAATATTTTTACTTGCCAATTTTCATACTGATTAGTTGAACGGTGTTGGAGAGTGACGCGATTTCATATATACAAACATCCACTTTATATATATATATATATATATATATATATATATGGGTTTGTAAATGGAAAGTTAAGCACTTGCGACTTAACTATTCCTTTAATACATGGAATTGAATATTTATTATAGAGAGCATGTATAACCACGGTGAAGTGGATAGTAAAGCGAGACATCTTCATAAGCTCACCTTTTTCAGATGGACTGACTTTTATCCTCCTCCAGTTAATCCTATCAGTCACGATGGTCTTCCATTGGTTGATTCCTAATAATTTGAGGTCCTTTTCAACATCGTCTAACCATCGCGTAGGTGGTTATTCTCTTCGTCTGGTTCCTTCAATTTTCGAAGAAGTTACTTTTTTGGTAAGAAAAGATTCGACATATCTGTACAGATGTCCAAGCCACCTAATACGTGATGCTTTTAACGTTCTAACAGTGCCAGTCTCGCCATATTTGCCATATTTCCTATAAATTTCATGATTGTAAAGAATTCTGCACTCATTGTTCTCTTGAATAGGCCTGAATATTTTCCTTAAGATTTTTCTTTCAAAAATGAGAAACTTTTCTTCATCTGCTTTATTGAGGGTCCAACATTTACTTCCATACAGAACAATAGGCCTGATTAAAGTTTTAAAACGACATCAGCATAAGCTTTTTCAACTGAACATGTCTCAAACTTGCATGAATTACCACCATAAGCTCATTATGTAATTCGACTGCAGTATAAAATAAAACTGATCAAAGCTAGAAACTATGACCATATTCGACTTTTAAAACTTTTTATTCTCTGTGCCATCCAAGCAAAATGGGAGTGAAATAGCTCAGAGAAAATGTGCATATAGGAGTTAAATGAGGAAATATAAAGTCCAGAGCATATTGACTCAAGCTGGATCACAAAACTTTCAAATGATACAGAATTTTAAGGAGATCAGCTAATGCCAAGCTCACGTCATCCATCGTAGTACCAAAACACAAATCCATAGTCAGTATCTTGGTAGATAACGTCGTCTTTCTTGAAGCCCTGAGCCCCTTTACAAAAGTATATAGTCCCCTACCCGCAACTCGTTTAAGTAGACAGTATATAGCCTACGCTGCCAAATGCTGGTAATAACGATAACTTGTAACAAATAAATGTGTGTGACTCACAATCTCAAAAGACACAAATGGAATCAACCGACTGCCACCTTTCGACTAAATGGTGACATATGGAAGTAGTTATATTGCCTAGACACGAAAGACAGTCATATTTGGTATATAGTTTGAAATTTCGAGTTTTTTGGGGAATATGTCCTGTAATAACATTTGTTGATTAAAATTATTCATGAACTTAATGAGGTTAGGTTGAGAATGATATGAGGCCCCCAATCGATGCCGAGTGAGTAGGCCTGGGCCCTGTTAGCCAATGTCTTAAAACGCCCCTGTCGACACAGAGCAGCTTTACAATGGCTTTGATTAACATTAAACAAAATGAAAGTAGATTGATAGGGAATTAACAAGGAAAGGCATTGTAATTAATCATAGTTAATATATAAATAATGAAGCATGAAAAGTGTTTTTTATTAGTTTCGACATTGGAGAATTGATCCCATTGAAAGATCATTGAGTTAAATAACTATATCAAATACCTTTTGAATTGCTTTAAAAAAAAAACTTGCAGATTTATAATAGGATAACTTAAAGCTGAGACATCAGCACAAATCCTTTGAATATGACTTATTTTACGGTGTATATTCAAATGATACATTTTGCGGTTTTAGTGAAATATTTAAAAAACATTTATACTAAATTTTACTGAGAATGTACATAAAAAGTAATACAATATTATGTCGCTAATTAATAAAGTATTACCTTTAGGATATTAATTTTATATACATGCTTAAAATTTTTACCTTGACGAGCGATGTTTAGAATTGAAGTTTTATTGTCATTTTGTATAAAAAAAACATCAGTTCGAAACATTTTTTTCCCATGAAGTGCACTTTATCACTTTTATATTTTTATATTCTTTTAGTCATTATTCATCTCGTCCTGTTTATTATTTTTATTGGTACTTGACAACGCCCTAGTACTTTAAGATAATAATTTTTTATGCTCCTCTCAACATTGTGTTTTTTTTTCTGGATCGGTAAAAGCGCCTTTCAAGAAAGATAATAGTTATTATTTTCTACCTCCCAGATATAAAGTTCATTTTTTTTAAAAAAAAATACAATTTTTTTTCTTACACTATTTTTGTTTGTGCGGTCATCTTTAAAACTTCCTTCTTATGCTACCCAAGAATAAGAACTTAGAATTAATTTTTCAATATTTTTTATTATTGTTTTATTTGAACGTGGCGTAAGATATGAAAATAAGAATATTTTTGAAATTATTATCAGCGATAGTGCACCGCAGTTTTTTGAAAGAACAATTTACAGCGGCGAAAAAGAATAAGAGTTATTAAAATAAGGGGGATGTTTATGTTGAAAATATTTTAACTAAATAGTCAGAAGCACTTAAGTGATTTTAGCTCCAGTGGAATTTTTTTTTTGAAAAAAAAATATGGGTTTTTCGCATTAGTTATTATTTTAATTTTCTCCTCCCCTACCATTTTTGTTGAATGTTTATAATAACATAATTTTTAACATACAGAAAAGAAAATATATTTTGAATACTACATCATATTAAAACAATGGCAGGAGTAACAGTTTGGTGTTACACATAATTGGATGAAAATTGTTTTTCATATGAAACAGATACATATACACACACTGGCCAATGAATAAGGAAACAATGAGATTTGCATTTGAATGCGTGCTGGGATGAAGTATGCAAATTTTTTGTTATGATTTGTAAAAAGCTAGTGTAAGTAAGGAGTAAAATGGCTATTCATGATGAATGAAGTAAAATGAGGAAACATGATAGATATTTCATATTTTGAAAAATGCACTAATTTTTGGTGCCCACTTAGCAAAAGCCTCGATTTCAAAGACAGAAAACCTTACTGGTTTCTCAAAGAAGCCATATCAAGATCCGTAATTTTATATAGCGTTTTTCCTAGTTCTTTCCTGTGTATAAATCTTTATATTTGAATAATCCCACTCTTGTATTTTTGCAATTGTATTAGAAGCATGCTCAAATAACTCTACTGATGTTCAACATTAATAAATGATTTGATCATGGTCAAGCCTCTTTTTTTTTCAAGCAGGACTACTTCATTATACTTAACCAAAATATAAATCTTTCGCTACAATATATTTCATTTTTATATGTGTGTGCATGTCTCTGTTTATGTAAGTATTATATATTAAGTCTAGAACATTATCATTTTTAAAAAAAATTCTTAAGATTTAATAAAGGAAATTTCTTTTTTTTATACGAGGCAAAATATTGAACAATTCACGGACCTAATGAACACATAATTTAGACCGATCATTCATAGATATTTCTGAAACTGATAATAAAAAGAAAAACGTATTCTTTTAAAAAATTTCTTGAAGACTTATCGGCATTGCTTTAGTTTTTAATATACATCTACTTTTGAATATACATTTCATAAATATTTAAAAATAGTTTAACATTTTGTCTTTAATTAACTTTGGGCAAATTTTGGAGTAAATTTATGAATTATTAGCTCTTTTTGTTCATATGTGTTCTATGACGTAATTAAAATGCAGAGGGAATCATAATAGCAGCATAATCACAATCAGACTTATTAGCTTTAGAAAACAACTTCACTAATTATTACCATTGTTTAAATTTTTATTAAGAATATGAGTACTTAGAGCTATAACGAGTGAGGGTACTGTTAAGAAACACGAAAGCTAGTGGCAACTCACTTCGTACTTTGAGCCTCAGCCGAGGACACATGAGCTGACACTCCCTCTCAAAACTACCACACCTCGACAATAGGACTTTGTGCTGTAATTTGAAAAGTCTGAAATAATTAATTATTATATTATCCAATTTTTATTTTTAATATAATAATAAATACATTGGCTGTGTGTAGCCAAGTGAATAGAGCATCGGACTCCAGATCGGAAGGCATGGGTTCGATTCCACCAAATTCCCTCCGAGTACACACGGAGTACGTGCTCGTTAAATCAGTGGGTCCGAAAGTTTTGTGGCTGGTCACAGCTGAAACCACGAGTGCAGGGGGTCTGGAGAATATTTCCCTCTCCTCCAGTTCCATGCCTAAGTTATGGAGATGGAGATAGGTGGTGTTGCCATATATCGTAAAGAAATCCAACCTGTCTCACAGCCTCAGGCAACATTCATTTCTTCCCTTTAGGAAGGGCATGACAAGAACAACAATAAATATATTCTCGCCAAGGTAGTATGCAGTTTATACAGAAAAATATTCGAGAGCCTTTAAAAACGTTAGAAAAAAAAACCAATTGCCAAATGATTGAAGAAATATAACAGTGAATAATATTAAAATAAAAGAAAGAGATAAATGAAATAAAATATATAACACTATTAGAGTGAAAACGGATTTTCTCTTTTAAAAGGCGAAATACACAAATCACAAAGACACTCTTTATGTGATTAAATAAATAAAAACCAAAATGATTATTCACTTTAGCTAAAAAAATAGAATTTATTTATTCTTTTAAATGCCTTAAGCTTATCATCAAAAGCAACTTTCAGGACTCTCATTTAAAAGTAACATAAAAAAAAAACGATTCTGAAGAAGAAACGTTCTTTTATAAAAAGGAAACAAATTTAAACTTTCTTTTTATTCATTATTTTACTAACTCAAACGATTTCGAAATAGGGATTTTTGAGTTGATTTTCGTCAATCCACATCTCACCTGCAAACAAACAACACATACAAAAAATCCCTACAGATCTCTAATCCAGCACAAACCATCACTTTCCTTAATTCTTTATCTAAACAGGTACAAGATCTGTGGTCTAGTAATCCACCCCCATTCTTCTTTACGAACCCCTCCTGATCCCCTCATCCTCCCCCATCAAATCCCTTTCTTTTTTCTCTTCCCCTTTCTTTTTTAGTCTCTCTGGAACAGCGAGATCTTGCATTTTCTTTTTATCCCTATAGATCCCCCTAAAAAGGTAAACAAAGGGATTTCTGAAAGCCATGACAGAGAGAGGATTTAGATCAGATCGCGTACGGTTGTTTGTATTTCAAAATGAATCTCGAGAGATGAGATTGTGATAAAAACAAATAGAGGATTTATTTGATTAAATATTTCAATGATAGAAAATCTGTTTTTGGAAATATTTTGATTTGGGGGGGGGGTAATATTTTGAATAATTTGAAGCTAATTTGAAATCCAGGGATTTTTAATAGAAATAGCAGAAATATTCCATGATACAAGTAACAGAAAAAAATAATTTTATAGTTAAGAATAAATCATAGTTTATCAAGTAATTTAAGAAATAATTCTAAATAAGAGTTGCAATTAATTTTTCCAAAGTGCTACTATTATTATTTTGTTTTCTTTGTTTTAACTCTTTAACTACCGATTAAAAGTTACGCGATTTTCTCCCCTGTGCTACAGTTTTCCACATAAGCGTGCGTATGCGGTGTATTAGGGAGTCTCAGGGGTGTTAACTTTCTCTAGAAAACTGAAAATATAAACAATATTCAAATATATATAGCTCTTTGAAATTAAAATTAAATAATTCGAATCTTTTACACAATATTTATAAATGAATGGGGCTTCAGAAAATATAAAATGTTTAAAATGTAATCATAATTTTAAAAATTATAAATATATGAAAATAGAAAGCATTTCTGTAAGAAATATTAACTAAATTTTACGTTGCGCATACTATTTTCTAAAATAGTAGTTTTAATTACTAGCTACAAGTTGATGGAGATTTATAAAGTTAAATGTATCCTTATTACACTGTAGTAATTTTATATTAGTAGAATACTGAGTTATATTTTTTAAAAAATAAAAAAAAATTAAATCTTCAAACTTTTTAAAAAATTTTTTAATATTTCTCAAATATTTTGAAATACAAAAGATATATTATTCTTAAATGGTGTAGGGCATAAAGAGTATGATACATTTTATAATTCTCTAAAGTTTTATATATGAGAGATTACTATTTTAGAAAATAACGTGTGCAACGCAAAAATTATTTAATACATATTACATATTTTCATATGCTTATAATTTTTAAAATTATGATTATATTTCAAATGTTTCGTACTTTTTTGAAGCCATACTGCTTTGTAAATAATGTATAAAATATTCGAATTATTTAATTTAAATTTAAAAGAATTATACCTGTTTGAAAATAGTTTATATTTTCACCCCCCTGACAAAGTTAACACCCCTGAGACTTTTTAGGGGGAAACGGTAAGACAAAAACAAGCAAAGTTTTCGCTGAAATAAGTGAATCCTTCGTAAACACTGTCAAGCACATTTCAAATTCTTCGGAATAGTTTATTGATAGCAGCGCGAAGAAAACGATTGCATTTCGGAAAGACGCATATATACAGTCGGGTCATTTAATGTACCAGTTGGTTGAGACGTATATATACATCCACGGCACTTGAGGGTTTAAAAAAGAAAATAATGAGAAATTGTAATGTATAGGGTTGCGTTCAATCAAATTGTCACAACCTTGGCGGCCCCCCCCTCCCAAATACTTCTATAACGCACCTGTCAAGGTCATTTCATTGAATTCCAAAGACTTCAAAACAGTTTTACTGATAGCAAGGTGAGAAAAAGGGATCGTATTTCATAAAAAAGTATAAATACGTCCGGGGTATCTGATGCACAGATTGAAGGAGACGAATATATACGCCGGCGGCAGTTAAGGGGTTAATACATAAAGTGCCATAAATATATTTATCTTTCAAATGTTTTTCCCACAAGACCTTCTCATATACTTTTTAATGCACTGTATCAATTTAAATACAATAGCAATTCCATAGTCTACCAGTAACATTTTTGAAAACCTTTTATTCAGTTTGTAATGATAAAATAATAGTTTTCTTAGTACATTTATATTATTACATTACGAAGTAAATGCCTTGTAGAATGATTGATTAAGATTAAGGTGACTGATTACGATGAATTATTATTTTATGATTATGATTTTGAAAAAGCGTATAAATGGATAATGCCTATTTATAGTTAGAGTCACACACACAGTTGAATTAGTATAAGTATATAAAGTAGCTTTAGGAATATTACTACATGAAGCATTATTTTAATGGAATGATACTTGGAAAAAAATGAGGAAAAATGCAAACATGTTCAAAACATCCTTCTTTCATAAAAAATGAGTGTTAAAAAATATTACTTTGTCTATGTATATTCTTAAGTCTGAACTAGAATTTTTGAAATGTATGTAATTTAAAAAAGTGAATTTATATTCATATTTTAATATATCAGAGCAGAGAGAATTTATCCAAAAACATCCATCATTATTACAGTTGATCGTAACTCTGAGAGTAATACGAATTTCTGAAAAATCGTAGTTCAGCCCCTGTATGGAAGCCTTAGCTATGTATAAGCATAATATTATTATTACAGCAGTATTTTTCATAAAAGGAGAATGTTTTTAAAATATGTAATTTTCCTTTTTTTTTTCCTCGCCACAAAAGTTCATTCAAATAATTTTCTAAGGATAATAATATCAAGAGACAATTTTATAAGTACATTCTAATTCAACTTGTACTGAATAACAAAAAAATGATTTATTTATACGTTTTAGCAAATCCACGGCTAGGTACTAGTCAGTAACCTAAGATGTTATTAAAACATTTAGAATATTAACTTTTCTGTAGAAGACCTATATTTTTATTCTAACTCACTGTTGTAGGAATTTATTGAGTTCAACAACATACGATAAAATACACAATTAGAAACACCTTCGAATTTTAAAAAACTTGAAACTGAATGACATTCATTTTACTTTTATAATTTCCAAACCATTCCATTTGAATCCTTATACCTAGGTTCCTTCAACAAGCTCTAAATTTCCTTTAAAATCAACTATGACAACTAGAGGAATTGAAATTAAAAACATTACGCTTTATTCGAATATTTAACTTTAGCGATTATTAAAAATTATCTCTGTTTTTAAGGAATTGACTCAGTACTTGTAAAAAAAATGTGCTATTTAAGATGTGAAAATTCAATAACACTACTTGTGCAAATGTAAACTTTCAACTATTAATCTCTGTTTTTAAAGAATTGACTCAGTACTTGTAAAAAAAAATGTGCTATTTAAGATGTGAAAATTCAATAACACTACTTGTGCAAAAATAAACTTTCAACTATTAAATATTTACACAGAAACTGTATTCAAACTATTTTCCAACACTATTCTAAGCAAACAACACCAAAAATCTTAAACAAGAGAAAAATAAACATTTTCATTGAATTAACTTTCCACTTTGCATAAACAATACTCAACATCAAACGATCATCAAAACATCAAACTGGCCTGATAAAATAAGGCGCATACATGTAATCCAAACAACCTCCTTCATCGATATATGCGTTATTCAGAGCCCTGTCTTTTCTCAAGCAATATTAGCAGTTACCACTCATGTAATGACGAAGTATTCGGAGACTCGGTGGCAGTTTCTTTCTTTGCCGACGAACTGGGAGGGGGCAAGGCAGACGATATTTATCCAGCCTCGACCGCTTACATTCCTCCTCCGTTCGGCGCCCTCCCTCCAAAGTATCCTGCGAGAGGACAATGTCCTGTAACCATGGCAACGTCATGCTCCTCCGCTTTGCCCAATATCCCTTTTAACCTGTTTGCCTAAAGCTTTCTTGTGTTTTTGTTTCTCCCGGAATAATAACAAGTATGCTGTAGTGTATGTATGCCTCTCGCATACTTAATAATGGAAATATACTTAATAATGCCCCCCAACGGCGCAAGGAACCGAAAGGGGAAGAAAAAAAACATACTTTTCCAGGGTAGGACGATCCGGGATTATAATGAGTGTAGACGACTTAATCAGTCCACTTGGCCATAGCACGTTTGCAGAGATTAGAGGAAGAGAATCGGTTATTTTGTGCGAGGATTGAAGTCTTTCTGGGGAAAAAGAACTAAAATGGGGGAGGGAGCACTCGTCCTAAGAATAGGAATCGGATAATTTGTTTACTTATTACTTTAAGGATCTCTTTGAGCCTGGAGTGAAAGAGTATTACAGTGGAAAAGGCACGAACTTAAAGGATAATCTGTTTTAGTGACGATGGCGAATGCAGACACACACTCCCACTAAATGCATTCTAAACATTACGGATGAGACAAGACAATTCAATTACAAGATTTGTTACCCGTCAGTGACTTCTGATGTTCTAAGGAGAAGAAATGATTTAATTCCGTAAAAATCTATTTATTCCTTATAAAAGAATCATTTGATATGGAAGGTTGTGTTTTTTGGAGAAGCAGTAAAGTTTTGTTTCTATTTTGAAATTATTTTTAGCTTCATCGCTTAGAGTTACTTTTACGAAAATGGGAATGTTACAACATACTTTTATTGGCATTAAAATGATTTATTTCAGTTGAATAATTATAGGCCAATACCTTATAGACGGCGTATCATGAGTTCGAACCCTAATGCCCTTGAAGATCCACAGTGTGGAAGTGCTTATGTATGTTAAATCTGTCGTAGTTCAAAAGTTTGCTTGTATGGTCTGGTAGTTTGGAGAGAGAGTGTCATCCTTGGAATTTGACAATGGCTTAGAATTTCCAGGTCCATATAGCCCTCGTGCTGCCTGAAAGTGAAGCATTAAATCATTCACTCATGCACTCACTCTCTGAGCAATTCCAGATGGGGACATCATTTTTCATCACTTATGTACGCAATACATTTTTTAAACTTAGAATTATATTACCAATACTTATCCTGAAGTATCTGGCATGACAATCTTGTAAGTCAGTGCTTCACAAAGTTTCAATATTTGTGACCAAATATCCAATCATAATTTTCATCGCATCCCCCCCCTTTTAATAACACAATGTATTTAATACACTTTGACACTAAAGCTACAATACGAATTTAATATCTTAAGTGTCATAGGCGTATATAAACGTCTCGCTCAGCCACACTATTAATTGCCCCGGACGTATATATACGTCTTCTGAAATGCGATCTTTGATGTGCACTGCTATCCTTAAAATTATTCCGAAGGCTTTGGAATGTAATAAAAGAACCTTTACAGTATTGCTGAAGGATTTACTTATTTCAGAGGATTTGCTTATTATTATTCCTTTTCTTCCCCGTCCCCAATACATCGAATACGCGCGCCTACGTAGGAAATGGGGGCGCTGGGGAGCGAATCACGTAAATTTAATACAGCAGTCAAGTGAATAATTATAAATCGTACACATTAGCAAGATAATTTTTGATTTTTGTGTATAATTTTATATATGAGAAGCCCATGCGATCATTGGTAATTATTAATGTTGTTTTTAAGGTATCCGACTACGTTCGGAACCGGGATTTTAAAAAAGCGCATACATGGATAATTGTCATGATATTTAGTGTCACTTAGATTAGAATACATTTATAAAATTATTTTAAGGACATTTTGACAAAACATAATATTTAAATACAATATTTCAGCAAAAAATTAACTTAGAATAATTTTTTCCCCAAATGTTATCCTTTTGTGAAAAATGCTTCTATTATAATAATATTTAACCTGTATATAGCTCAGACCTCTGTACAGAGGCTCAACTAGAATTTCTGAAATATATAACTTAGAAGTGGGTTTATCCATATCTTACGACAACACAGCGGAGCAATTTTAAGAAAAAAAAAGCCAATAATTATTTAAATTCGTGGTTACTCTGAAAAAAATGTGGTTTTCAAAAATTCTAGTTGAGCCTCTGTAGAGAGGTCTGAGCTATGTACAGGCGAAATATTATTATAATAGAAGCATGTTTCGCAAAAGGAGAACATTTGGAAAAAAAATTATTCTAAGTTAATTTTTTGCCAAAATATTGTATTTAAATAATTTTTTTTTGTCAAAATGTCCTTAAAATAATTTTATACATGTATTCTAATCTAAGTGACACTAAATATCATGACAAATATCCATGTATGCGCTTTTTTAAAATCACGGTTCCGAACGTAGTCGGATACCTTAATCTAGTATTGTTAAATGAACTAAATATATTGCACAATACTGATATATTTATAAGTGTATTATAACAGTGTAAATGTGTATTTTATTTTTTATTAGTTCAGCATGTTTTTTGTTTGTTTACTTTCAGTAAATTAATACCTATATATATATATATATATTAAATAATCATTTTCGACTTTTCAATATGCTCACTCCCAACTAGAGGGCGCTTCCCACAGTTTGAGAAACGCTGATTAAATCATGTCGATAAAAAAGAATATTAATTTCTACAAAAAAAAATACTTAATTATAATTTAAAAACACTTTTCAGACTTTTAAAACAAATATGAATAAAAATAATTTACTAAGCAACTTGTGTTTAAAATTTTATAAAATAGTTTCTCTCATTCTCTCTCGATTACAACTTATAATTAGTTGCTTTAGTTTATTATTAATATAAAGATTCTCTCTCTCTCTTGTATGTGTTGAAATAATCTTTTCTTATTATAGAACAACAAAGTAAACAAGACGAAATTTCATTTTTGCAACTCATATTTCATTTAATGCAGAGCTGAATATCATTAAACATTTATTTATTGTTATAATTCATTGATGAGTAAGTAAATGTTAGTTTTTAAAATAAATATGTCTTATTGATATAAATACAAAGGGTGTAGAAATAAAATGAGAAAAAATATTTCTTATAAGAAAAATTTTCATTTTCTTTCTAAATTTCACTATATTGTATTTTTACAAGATAGTTAATTAATTTTATTATTTGAGTATGAAATTTCGCATTTTTTTCTGAAGAATATCGTTTTGCATTAACAATTATTATATTTAAGTATTTTTTAAAATATTTTATATTTTCTTTTAATAGTATCAAGCAAAAATTAAATTTAAATACTGTTTTGCTAGAAATTTTCCGCTAATCATTTGATCTTCATTTTTTTAATAATCCAGAAATAAATTAATATTTGTTTTTTATTATTTGTCATAAAATTTTGTTTTATAATTATTTTAACGAATTGCGATAATGATTATGCATATTATTTGGCAACCTTATAACTTTAAAGGAAAATTGAAAAATACAGATTTAATACAGAAAAATTTATCAAAATTCTGATAAAACTTAGTGCCATATATCAGAGGAAAGATTGATGAAATATTCAGGGGATAAAATATTATATAATATATTAACAATGTACTTTATTAAAATCGAGAAAGCTTACATATAACAGTATTAATATATGTGTATTTCATTGAAATTGTCTAGAATTGTATTTCATGCAGATGAAAAAATAGAAAATCATTATTAATGGTAAATTGCTTGTTGTAGTAGAAAATTGTGCTATATCTTAAAATATATTTTTTTGTACGACAATAAAATCGTTGTGGAAACTTAATCTTCCACGTATGTCAAAGAGTTGAAAACATCTTTTACACATATATATTAAAAATGCATTTGATAATTATACAAATTTATGCTATATACGAAATACATATGCTTATACGCTGTATTTATCATTCCAGAAAATAACTTAGGTACTTATATAAAGCATTAATTTTTAATATTTATGTAAGCAAATATTTTTCTTATTGTTATTTTGTGATATTTATTTATTTTTAAGAATGTTACAGGCAATTTAAAACACACGCACACAAAATCCGATGATTATATATTTATTTTTCTTTCTCTGTAGTACTTTACGTAACAAGCTTGCATTACTATTCCGAATTCAAAGTTTTTACTGTGATTTTATCAGATGCAGTCAGTACACTCATTTACTTAACTGTAAGTCAGTGCTTCTCAAACTTTCAATATTTGCGACCCTATTTTCTATCATAATTTCATGACGCCGCCCTCTATACAATAACAATTTATTGAATTCAATGATAACGTACTTTGACGCCAAAACTCTACAATATGATTAAAATTATAAACTGTATAAATTATTAAAATATTAATTAAATTTTGCATATAATTTTGAGCAAGCCCAGAGAGTCACTAGTAATTATTAAACTTTTTCTTAACTGAGTATTGTTAAATTATCAAATACATTGTGCAGTATTGATACAGTCATAAGTATATTATTTTATTGTAAATGTTTATTTTTTATTAGCTCAGAATACATTTTGTTTTGATTCCTTTAAATAAATTAATTATTATTTAAATCTTTTGTTTTCGATATGTTTGTGCTCACCCCTGGTAAGATTATCACGCCCCCTCCCCAGGGGGTCACGCCCCACAGTTTGAGAAACGCTACTGTAAGTAAAATTCAGCAAGTACATTGATTTTATTAAATACAGTATATCAAGTACACTTATTACATATGTTTTGTAATTTACAACTATGAATTGTTATAATTTTCGTATAGAACCAAATCCATAAATATGCTATTATCTATAAAGGAATTGTACATCATGAAAATGTTCTACCCTGCAACCTTTTTTGCATT
>BMAV01014270.1:93306-140875 GCA_019973955.1 Trichonephila inaurata madagascariensis | reverse complement strand
AAAAAGCTTCCAAAAAGCAATGCACTTTATGCCTCACCCCAGTCTTCCAGCGCTGTGATTCGAAGACCTGTAAGGGAGGTATTGACGAGGACACTCGGAAAGTGTCTCTGAAACAATGTAATTTCGACCACCTTGTATTCAAAATCTGGGAAGTCCTGATTAGATGGAAAGTAAAGCTCTCGGGAGATCTCTTAGGCAAAAAGGGATAATGCCATCCCACTCTATTTTTCTCTCCAGATTTGGTTATTTGGGACAGGAAGAGCTAAAACACAGCCGCGATTTGAATGGAAAGGGAGATATTGATGTCTGATGCGTTTTCGTTCCATTCTAGGGGAAATTTGTTGAGAGTATTGGAGACACGCGGAGAAAAAGAGATTTTGGATTTTGTTTTTGGGGAAGGTTTTGAAAAGGTTTCTGAAAAGGAAAAAAAAAGTGGATGCGTCGTTTTTATCCATATAAATTAAAGTGAATTAATTTAAAATTTCGAGATATTGTATCAGTGCAGGAACAAAATGATGTATTAATAAATTCATTAATTTTTATTTTTAGGGAAATTTTCAAAATTGGCTTTCTTACATATGTATTATTTATAATACATTTTAATGAAAATTTCATGTTTTAGGGGCATTAATAAAGAGAAATTGACTTTTGCACAAGAAAAAATAAAATAAAATTAATTTCATTCAAATTCCCATTATCACTGAAGCTTCTAAATCATAGATTACCAAAGTGGTTTCTGTAGACCCTGGAGGTCCTTATGACTGCTGAAAAGGTCTGTGGAAAATTAAAATTAATTTGTGGGTTCGTGAACACGGTAGGCGGTCATATGAGCCACTTCATATAAAAACCCGAGATACTACGGAGAAAGCTTTTTCTTTTCTTCGTCATGTTGTAACAAGCGTGTTGTATTTTTGTTATATGTTCTATGTGTGTGCCGTAAGTAAGTTTTGTGTTTATTTGTTAGCCGCGGTAGCCTAGTGGTCAAGATATCGGATCGTGACTGGCTTGTCACGAGTTCGAGCCCAGTTCCACTAAAGACACGCCATGTAAGGGCGCAATGCTTGTTAAATCTGTCGAGAACTCTAACGTCCTCCCGTGGTGTGGTGTGGTAGTTAGGAGAGGGAGTTGCGAGCTCAGGTGTTGACCTCGCTATTTGACCATTGTTCAAAATTACGAGGTCCGTCGCTAAAAGCCCCTCGTGTAGCTGAACAGATGTTCACTCACTTACTCGTTTTTATTTGTGTGTGTGTCTAAATGTATAATAAATTGTAGTAGCTGTCTAAAAAGGCTGTCTCACCAACGCAACTAAGCCACATCTTATCTGTAATTCAATATGATCAACGTGAAAGAAAGCATTAACAATGGCGATGATCTTGTTATATACATATATATATATATATATATATATATTTTAAGGGGGGATAGATATTTAAATCCCAGAAATTAAGAATTCGTTTTTCTTTTTTGTTGTTTTTTTTTGAGAAATATTCTTATAACTTTCGACTCTTAATTTAAAAAGGACAGAACTTCTGAATAATAATTTCTGAATTTGAAGTATCTTGAAGTATCTTTTACACTCCCTTAACCCCTTCCCCAAGTGGATTTCCGCAGTACCCAATTTTAGTGGATCTCTACTCAATAAAATAAACATTCGTGTCAAATTTATAGTCAAAATCATACAGTTAAGAAAAGGATTTTTTTTATTAATAAGCTCCAGTAATCACTGTTGTGAGTGGATTTTCGTAATACCCGTTCTTAGAAGATTTCAATTCAACAACAACAAAAAACAGGCACTCAAAATTTCATTACCGTAGGTCTAGTAGCTCGAAAACGTAAATTTTTTTAAATGAATACTTCCCAGTAAATTCCCCTCCTGTCTATAGGTGTCAATTTTTGTAAAATCTTTTCTTAGCAGAATTCCATATTCAACAAAAGAAACATTCTTAAAAATTCGACTCTTAATGTCTAATAATTATCTATAACGCTTCCTAACTCCTCGCAAGCCTTCTCGGGGGTAGATTTTCTCGAAACCCGTTCTAAGAGGAACTATTCTCCACGAAAGGAACTGGCCTTCCAAATATCAAATATGTACGTCTAACAGTTCAAAACCTGTAATATTTATCTATAACGCCCCTTAAGCCCTCTCAACGCCCCTTTGGAGTCAATCTTCGCTAACTCCGTTCTTAATGGATGTCCACTCTATAAAAAGAACATGCCAACTAAACCTGAATTATGTAGGCCTTTTAGTTCTAAAAGGTATCGTCACGAGGGAAATAGTAACTGTTCTCTTTTATATAAATATACTGTGGGAATTTTGAAAAACTCCTATTTTTTATAGCAGTGATTTTAGTGCACTCAATAATAATAATAATTGTGAATATTCCTCACAAGCAGAAAAACCATCATAGAAATATGTTGTTCTTATGAATATGTATACGGTCACAATACTAAAAGTAAATTAATATTTTCAAATTATTCCTCATGCATTTCTTGTATACAATTCTGGCTTTAGCAAAGTGCATATAGTATTCACATAAAATAATTCAAAAACACAAGATCTGTAAAAATATTTTAAATTTACCTGTATCTCGGACGCTGTACAAATGCCAAGTACTTAATGCATTATTAATCTCTCTCTCTATATATATATGTGTGTTTAAGAAAACAGTTTTCGTGAAACTTACTATATTTAAGTTATTTATACACAAGTACACCTAAAATACATCATTTTTATCAGCGGATAGTTCTACATTTTGTATTAATAACTTTGGTTCAACATTAGCAATAATCATAATTTTTTTTAATGTTAAGAAAGTAATTATTAGACAATTATAATCAAGCTTATATTTAACCAGAAAATAAAACACAACACTATTTAAATGGGAACAAGCCAATAAAACAATCCCGGGCTAGGCAAGGTTGACTCAGCCTTTCTTCCCTTCAGTGGGTTGATAAATGGGTACCAAGCTTGCTTGGGATCTGAACACTGGGGGTTTCGTGTCAGACTGACCTCTTGACCGAAACATCTGCACATGCACCCCAGTGCTTAAGGTCACGTAAACTGAGATAGATACAGCAAGCCTTGGTTCTCATAGGCTTCTGCACCATTGATTTCAGTTCAGATCACTGAATAAAATACAAAATAATATATATTTAAATATTCGTGAAATTATTGTTTTCAGGGTGTAAGTAAAAAATCTTAATTTTCCGTTTTCTATAAATTTCAAAATTTTAAGTGTTTAAAATAATATTTAATCTGTATAGCATTTATGGTACTAGCGAAATTTATAGTAATAGCGAAATCCTTTTAGCAGGACATTTTGAAAGGAAATCTTACTGGGCTTTTTTCCCCCATAGTTTTTCGTTTTCTTGGATAGAAAATGATATGTAATTATCATGCAGTATTATATTTATTATTTGCTTACATTTCCGAGAAGAAGTGTTTTTCATTCTAATAGCTCTATAATTATTATTTTATCTAAAATAATTTTTTAAACTGGCGAAACAAATCGATAAAGTTTTGCTAGGTCTGAAATGTAAATATAAAAATATAACTACCAGCATGGGAAATAATTTCTAAGCATTATTTGAATTATTCCGTTTACTTGCCCTTTTTTCAGTTTAAGAGCAAATATTGATTCCAATATTACATGTATTTTGGGAGTTTATTGAATCAATGGATGGTTTGGTAGGGATTCATTATTTGACTAGAATACAGCGATTTACTTTTTAAAAAATTCGCATCTAATATACTTTCTAATGACCTCTAACCTTCTAAAAACAAATTTATTTCCAAATAGTTTAATACTCAGAAAGTAAAAACAGTTTAAAATCAATATTGCTCATGTGTGAGTGTTTAAAAAATAAAATTATTCTGCGAATACATATTTTAATTCTATGTTTAAAAAAATTTAAAAAAATAATGTTATGTATATAAAAAAATAAGGTGTCAAAATTAGAATACTTTAGTGATTTTAAAAAAATAAGTTATAGAAATGTGTAAGAAACCAGTTCAGAGAATGATTGAGTAATTAAATGAGTGAATATTAAAGTTGTATTGTTCAGCTACTCGAGAGCTTTTGGCGACGGACCTTGTAATTTACCAGTTCAGAGAGGAAAGTTATTTTTTAACTCAGGGTGTTCCAAGAAAAGCGCCCAAACTCTGTATACCAAGGTTTTTCGTTGGAAGTACATAAAAAATGTTCAAAGAACTCTACCTGTTCGATACATAGTTTACGAAATAAATAAGGGGAAAAACGTATGTGGCGTTATGGCCGTATGAGACATATAAACAGCAATATTTGTAAACATTTATAAAAGCAGATATTCAAAATGTTCACCGTGTATATCGAGACAGGCTTGAGCACGCCGTTAAACGGATGAGTGCATACATCGCATCAGCTCGGTGTCCACCGAAGTACAAGTAGCATGCAGACCAGCAACTAAGTCCGTTTGTCTAGTCACTTCATTTCGAAACACCAAATATCTGAGAACTCTCCGTAGGCAAAAGCTCAAACAGTATGAGATCTAGCGATCATGACAGCCATAGAACTTGACTACAACGTTTAATCTAGCGACCGGATCTAGGACCATGTACAGCCAGGAGCTCAAAAATGCGTTGGAGCTCCATCATGAACCATCATGCATCATCATTCATTCCTCACCGCGTATCATCATTTACCGTTTTTTTCTCATAAACTGTAGATCGTACAGGTACAGTTCTTTGGGCCTTTTTTAAGTACGCACAATGGGGAATTTGGCTGAGCAGAGCTTGGCCGCTATTTTTGGGACTTCCTGTAATAATGAATTATTACTTCTAAATATGGGAAGGAGTAATATAAAAAAAAAGTTATGAATTTGAGTAAGAAACTGCAGTTTGCAATAAGCGAAAAAGTATTTCAGGGAATTGAATATTTTATGAAAAAAAAATAGAACTAAAAGTTTAAACATTGTATATTCGTCCACACATCATTGCTCATAAGAACACGAATTAATAAGACATGAGGTGTTTGTATTTCTCTGTTGCGAGAATTATTCTCTGATTAGCAAGTAAAATTTATGCATACACTTTGCTAATTGTACTATATTGAATTCTATGGCAAAAATCACATTGAAATTCGCTTAGGATAAACTAAAGTTGCAAGCAATTCGCAGATTAAGAGCATACTTTGCAATTACAGCCGAGTTATGAATTAATATGTAATAACTAGACGCAAAAAACAACAACATGGAAATGAAATGAACCGTATAATGTTGGGCAGACGGTTTGCATAAATCTAATATCAATAAAAAACCTCTTGTTGAAAAAACATTTACTGAAGAATCTCCCTTTTGAAAAAAACTGCATTTTCTGTTTTCTGAGGAAACACTTGAACAAAAACTTGAAGAACAAATAAAATATACTGTCCACTTTAGGCGTACATGCCGGCCCTAATCTTATGACTGATGACTTTTAATTTTGGAATAGTTTATCTGATTAATATTGTTTTTCTCACGTAGCTGTTTAAAGAAACAAAATTTCTGAATAATTTTCAATTCTCAACGAAAATGGTTTACGTCCTTGTTTCGAATCTATTAAGAATCGAATACTATTTTTGAAGCATGCAAAGAGTTCCAGTTATATTTGTACTGATTTTATTTCCAATATAATTACAGTAAATTAATTAACTTCTTTTCTTATGGTTTTCTTTTTTAATTTCGTTTCCACATATTTTGGATCTCGTTGTTACGTACTATCTTCAAATTTAACAATAGTTATTGTATACGGTTATATAGGGTGTTCTAGGTTCATAGGAATAAAATTTTAAGGAGATGTGGGGGACATCATAAGGACTCAGATTTGCAAAGAAACATATGGTCAGAAACATCTTCTTTAGCAGCTAGGCGGCATTGTTTACAAAAGCATTTAAGTAAAAATACCTTCATTATGACAGTCATTTGAGTTGTTAATGCCCGCAGAGAAGTATGGAACGTTTTACAAACATCGAACTAGCAGAATGCATCCGATTTATGGATTGGTAGAAGTAAATGCACGATCAACAGAAACATTGTACCACAAAAGTTACATACAGAGAGATACACCGGTCCACCTTCTGTTTGCCCATTTCTATCACAATTTATGTGAATATGAATCATTACGATGTAATAGGCATAGTGTGGTCGGAACCCGCATTCCGATGGGCTATAGTATCAAAAACATTTTGTTTTATGCATGGGACAAAATGTGATGCATACCTTTCAAAGGAGTTGGAGCACCTTGTTGGGAGTTTGGAGTCACTAAAGAGAGAATGGCCCTCCCTCCCTATGACTATTAGCTCGTAATGATCCATATTCACACAAATTGTGATTCAAACTAGCAAACATGAGGCGGCCTGGTGCATCTCTCGATGGGTACCTTTCGCGATGCAAGCTTTCTGTTGATCGGGAATTTCCTTCTGAAAATCCGTACATCAGCTGCATATCTGCCAGCTTGGTGCTTGTAAAGCGTTTCATACTTCTGTGCTGGCGATGGTAGCTCAAATGACTGCGGTAATGGAGATCTGTTAACTTAAATACTTGCTGCATAGCGGGGAACGAAGACGTTTCCTACCATGGGTTGCTATGCGAAACTGCCTACTTCCACATCAACTTGGACTATGAACCCTGGAACTTCTTGTGCATGTTCGTTAATATGAGAATTTTTCTTGCTTTAGAGTGCCAATTGGTCCTAGCTGCTCTTATGCGAATTGGAGATCCATTAACACAAATGAACTTGTGTGGAAAAAGAAGGCGTTTCCTACCATGCGTTACTATGCAAATCTGAAGCCTTGTGATGTCCCCTACGTCCCCGTAAACTTTTGTCCCTATGAACCTAGGACGTCCTGTAACTATATGTTCGTGTATGTGCGAATTCTGCTTGTATTAGAGTACCAATTGGTCCTAGCTGCTCTTATTTGAATTTATTTTACAAATGTTTCTTTTACACGCATAGAAAACATAGGCACATAATTTAGTTACTGTTTGGAGGAAATAATTTCAAGCTGGAAAGGCCCAAAAATCTGCTAATTCATTAATAGGTTAATGTAAGGCAATAAAGTACCCTATATTATTCAAAAAATATTTATGAAAAGGGGAATATTATTAATGCGATTGGTGGAACATTGTCCTTTGTATTATTTATTTGCTCTATCAGTAAACTAGTTCACTTCGAAATTAAAATGATATATATCATTAAAAGATCAAAGCAATGTAACATAATAAACACTGAATTTATATTGTTTTAAGTATTACAGCGTGAAATAATTCCCTTTATTTTTAATGAAAGTTTCATTTTCAACATAGAAGACATTAGGTTTGATATTAAAGAGAAATACTCCAGTTTTTAGAGCTTATTTGACAAATAATTAAGTTTAGAAGAAATGGCACCGACTGTTATATGAAAAGCTACATTAAGACAGAAAAAAATGTATTTTCGGTTAAAATTTATTTTATGCCTTGATGGCAAAATGAAATAAATATATCGAAATTCAAATTAAATAAATAATGCAAAAAAAAGTAAATATCTACTTAGGTTAACAAAGAAAAATTTATTTTAGTTACTTTTTATCAAATAATTACAATTATTATAAATATATATATATATACATACATACATACATATGACAGGATCACAATATTAAATGGCAATTAACTTTTATTAATTATCATTAAAACATCGTCGTGTCATCCAAAACTATCGTGAATATAAAATTTCAGTTCCACTGAATGCTGATAAACGTGGAAAAAAATATTTTAAAGTTTTGACCCAATTTCCTAAAATTGAAGCCAACGTGACTGAATAATTAGTTTTAATCAATTAATTTTTATTAATTGATTTAATTAAATTACCGTTTGGTCATCCAAAATAATCGTGTATAGGAAATTTCAGCTCAATTGAACGCTTTAAATTGTATTTTATTAACGATTGAAAATTTGAACAAGATATATATAGGGAATTGTGAACTAATAGTGTGAATTGAATAAAGCGAGTTGAGAGATTATATCCGATATTGATTAGTTAACTGTTCGATTTGCGTTTCCCTTTTATGCAATCACGAACCTTAAATATACTTAAAGAATATCACGCATGCTTCCGTACCACTGATATTTTTGAATACTGCATTTTGTAAAAATCCATCATTAAGTATTTCATCCGCATTTCAAAGTCCTTCAAAACTTCCTTAATTATAAACAGTTTGTGAACCAGACAGTAAAAAAAAAGTGTTCTGCCTCTTTTACTTCAGCACGATTACCTGCTTGAAAAATGCCTGAATTTCTATAAGAAAAGTTAATCTGTTCCAGCTCTTTTGCTGCCCAAAAATGCAGTTAATTATCTTCAACTAAATCAGTTAGGTAAAAATTTTTCACTCTTTCATTACTTAGAAAAATGTTTACTGAGTGAACTAAAACGTTCTAAATTAGCCCAATTTGCATGATTGTTACTTAAAGCAGCAAGAAAATGCTAGCAATTAAGTTAAAAGGGAGGGTAAATTGAATGCTAAAATGCGAAATAAGTTTTATTGTTTGCTTTAATGTCATTTTTCTTAATTCAAGGAGATTATAAATTCGTGTGTTATTTTTATATTACTTCTGAGTAGTATGGAATATGTTTTTAAATTATTTTAACTATGCCAATGCAGAAAGCTTTCTATGTCTAGACAATATTTTACATATACACGAGGGCGAGTCGGAAAATAAGTTTCCCCTGTTGACTGTGGTCAGAGTTGTGTATGAAAGTCAAAATGTAGAATGAGACGTTAAATATAAGATATAATTTTATTTGTCCACATAAGTACTAAATACACATTGAGACATTTGTCATACCACTTGATAAGCTTCAAAAAACCCTCAAGCCCCAAAAACTAAAGGTTTTGCATACGGAAGAAGCTTGCATTGCTTCCAAAGCGCCTTCAGGCGAGATTATTCTTCAAAGCCAAGCAGATGAAAGTCACTTGGTGCGAGATCAGGACTGTATGGTGGGTGGTGTAGGTGCTCCCAACCAAAAGTTGTAATATGGTTTTGTTTTGCCATCACCGAGAGGGGTCTCGCATTGTCATCCAACAACAGAATGCCATATCTCAGAAGCTCAGACCATATTTTCCGGATCACCTCTTTCAATTTCGAACGGGGTGTTGCAGCACCACGTAGGCATTGTGACATGCTGGTTTCAACCTCCAAAACGTTCACGCAAAACTAAATGCTTCTTTCGTTTTCATATCCCTGATGTTTTCCTGGAAGGTTTTTTGAAGCTTATCAAGTGGTATGACAAATTTCTCAATGTACTTGGTACTTATGTGGAAAAATAAAGAAATGTCTTATCTTTAATGTCTCATTTTATGTTTTGATTTCCATACACAACTCTGACCCCAGTCTACAGGGGAAGCTTATTTTCAGACTCACTCTCGTATATTTGAGTTTATTTCACAATATTCATGATACCCGAGAGGTCATGGTCACGAACTCACGGCCGGCGTCGTTTCTGAAGAGTTTCATGATTTAAAGCCGATGCAACTTAAGATACATTATGCATGATTGGCACGGACACTTTTCAAGTCTGTGTGCCCTCTTGTTAATGTGGTGTGGAAGTTTTGAGAGGAATATGAGAGCTCAAGGGTTGTTCTCGTCACTTGTCTTGATCACGAAGTAGCCACGGTAATCTAGTGGTCATGTTCTTGACCAGTGGCTAGCGTATAATGAGTTTAAGACTTTGTGCCACTGAAGCATTGAAGTGTACAGGAGTTTAAGGACCTTAAATCTGTCTTATCTCAAATTCCTCTCGATAGTGTTGCGTGGAAGTTAGGAGATAAGGAAACATCCTCGTCTCTTCATTGTGGCTAAAAATTATTAGGTTCGTCGTCAATAAGACTTTTGTTGCTTTATTATGGCGTTAATAAACAATCATTTAAAATAAGGAGGTGTGTAGCCATTAATTGCTTCGAAATATGCTGCAAATTATCAGTCGTATTAGATTCGTAGGAATGATGATTTTTTTTCAGGTATTAGAGTTATTTCTTTAAAAAACAAATCCGCAGTGCATTAAAAAATATTATGTAATATGGATAGTTATCAATTATTAGAAAAATAAGCAGTTTAAAACTTTGGCTCTAAATTTTTCTTTCCTGGGGAACACATTCATCTTTTTTACCATATGTGTTTAGCATTTAGCATGATTTTTGATCAGGTTTAGTTAGCTGAGGAACAGTGAATATAAAATAACATTCCTGAGGGCTTTCTGAAGTTTTACAACGAAAACTAAATAACAAAATAAAATTTGTATTTCAAATTCCTATATATTTTTTATTTTTTATTTTTTACACTTTCACCGTTTCTGTTTTAAATTTCAGTGTTTTTTTTAAATTTGTAATTAGAAAACAACAATAATACAAGTTAAAAAATATTTTAAAGAAGTTTATTATAATTTAGAAAAACCTTTAAATAATAACCTTAACATATTGTAGCAAGATAAATTATATTTTTATTTTAAAGCTTTAATTTTTATCTTTTTATTTTAAGCTTTTATTTACATTTTCACACATACCAAAGCAGTTACTTGGAATTAGCAATCACTAGTGAGCACTAGTACATATATTATATTCCTAGTAAAAATTTATTTAATATTGATTATTTCACTTTATGTACTCAGTTGGCTTCTGTAGATTAGAGGTAGCGTGCCAGCTTCTCAAGACTAAAGTTGAGGGTTCGGACCTGATTGAGTCGATAGATTTTCTAAATGCGAAAATCGTAGACACGCATGTTATATCATCGTGTGGCATGTAAAAGATCCTTTGAGTAGCTATTTGGCTCTGGTACTCTGGGAAATATTAAATCACGGTAATATTACGCATCCGATGAATTAAATTAATTCAAGCGTCCAAATTTAGTAGCGAGATCCATCACTATAGATCAGGCGTGCTCAACTTTTTTTTTTCTGCCGGGCCGCAAACATATGTTAGCTAATTCAAGCGGGCTGCATACATACGATGGCTATTTCCTTCGGACTTCAACATGAGAATTAATGGAGGGGAGGGGGAGAGGAATTGCTTTAAGACCAAGGTAACAGAAAAATTAAAATGTAAAAATTGATTCAAATATTAAAACTCCTATTTTGCTTCTTTTAAATATTATTTTTCATATTTTTTACTTTTGTCACAACATTTTACTTAATTGGAAGCATTTAAGAATCACTCTTTCACAATTTCTGCATCAGTAAACGGTTTCATATGATTACCAATATTATAACAAATTTCATAGGGTGCCATCGTTACCGCTGTGACATTTATACTGACAAACCACTTTTTTGCTGTTGTAAAGATTATTCAAGAAAGCCTATTTATAACCTCTTGAAAGAGACCTTCGAGGAAAAATGTCTTTGAATGATTCATGTTTATTGGTATTTCTTAAATACACTTTCTTGACAAATCAAACAATTAATGAGCCATGCTGGTTTTTCACTACAAAATAATCAACTTTCCAATCGTTTTGAAACAATTTATTTTCTTCGAATAATTTCCGCTTGCAAGATATGAAAGATAGTCAAAAATTAGTTCCACTCATAAAATGGTCATTACTCCACTGTTGTCTATTATCACTTATCAGAAAAAAATTATCCATTCGTACCCATACGACATCGACAGCCAAAATGAAAATTCATACATTTGATTTTTTCACAGAGAATTTCCCACCAAATTTTCATAAATAAATGAATTTCTCAGATTAATGGACCATGACTGGGTCACTCAAAAAGGCTGGGTGGGCCGTATGCGGCCCACGTGCCGCAGGTTACGTATCACTGCTATAGATGGTTCCACCATTGAAATAGATCTCGCATTGGAGTATTTGTCGTGCCTGCACAGGCTTAGTTGCTAATATGTAGGCCATTGGAAAAAAAATTACGTATTCGATCTTGCAGCATTTGAATTAATAGTAAAACGTAAGTGAATATATAAAAAGTATATTTCTATAGACTTTAAATTGTAGATTTTGTTGCATATATAATTTTTTTTTCTGGAAATATAATACTTTTCCCTTCTTAGATTGTTATAACAGAAAAGGAATGCATACTTTTACGTAAATGAAAAAAGGACTATTTATTTTTGCCTTGCGATATTGAAATTTTCTGAAGTCTTAGATTACGATGGCTCATGCCGGTAAATATATTTCCGGTAAATATATATTCGCAAAAATAGTTATACGAAAGTGAAAAAAAAAAGTGAATGCAATCTGTGAATGAGGAAGTATGATCATAAAAATATTTTTTTATGAATTACTTCCTGTTACAAATGACCGAAGACTAATTGTACTAAGAATCAAAGCTAATGAGAAGTTAAATGATTACGTACACGCAGAAGAGGTGCACCCAGATGCACGTCAAAGCGCAAGGCGTATTCGCTTCTTGACTATCGGTCCATTGCACACGTGACATCAGAAGCCGGTTGCATCAAATGGCAAATGGATGCCTGTCCTCCCAAACCACACGCAAAATATTGCATGAAGTACAGCTACGTGCACGAGTACCAGCAACAAGCAGTGACGTCTTCAGACTGCTTGAGGCCCTGGGACCCTACTGAAAAGTAGACCCTGGGACCCTTATACAAATGTAGACCCCATCTATGACCCTTAAAAGTAAACAGTACATAGCATGTGTTGTCAAATACTCGTACAAACAATAACCTGAAGCAAATATATGTGCATGATTTACAATCTCACATATCGGTTCGACCAATTGCCACCTTTTGGCTGAATGAGTAGTGATGGTGTATGGCGGTAGGCCTAAGCCTGTACGTTGACGGCCATTATCACATGTAGCCAGTTGACATACCGACCGAAATTCCCAGTTTTTCGGAGAATATAATCGGAAAAACATTTGACCATTGGAATTATTCAAATCATTACCTTTTAAAGGCTGAGACGAGGCCACGGGCGCAGTTGGCCCATGTCCTAAGACGTCCCTGGCAACAAGGGTACCGTTGACTGCTCAACACAGAGCAAGACGCCTGACGTGGTCATCATCGTGCCTGGACTATAGAATAGCATAGGGTATAGTTCACGGATGAATCTCGTTACTGTCTGTGGAGGAATGACGGTCGATGACGAATATGGCGGCAACCGGGAGAACGCTACGAACCAACCCGTTTCAACGAGCGTTAAACCGAACCTACACCGATCATTTTAGTTTAGGGATGCATAATTTAGGACCACAGGATTCCTCTGCTACACATTGATGGCCATTTGACAGCGGACCTCTTCGTCACACAAGTTGTGGAGCCTGTGTTTCTACCCTTGTTGCAGGGCGCACTTAAGCAAGACAATGTCATGCCGCAAGTCACATAGCGAACTCATAAAAGTCTGTTTGGATTTGACATCTTTCCCTGGCCGACAAACTCTCCAGACCTGGATCTCATCAAACACCTGTGGACCTCATTAGACGTGACATGAACCGAGTATCACTAGCGCAAACAGTGAAGGATCTGAACCTAGTAGTGGATTTGGTTAGGCAACGGTTACCTGAGGCAACCATCGATAGACTAATTGATAGATTGCTTCCCCAGATTGAGGTCTGTATGGCTGCCTGAGATGCCAAACATTAGATACCAAATAAATTCGTTTATAATGATTTTATTTGAATGTATTTTTAGTTATTTTCATATCCACCTCATCTTTATTTCTTTCTTACTTCTTTTCTATCATCTTTCTATCTTTCTGAACTTTGCATGACGCTGCATGCATTATTTCTTGGTGTTGCAATTTCGCTTTTGAGAACTTCATTTGTAAGACTACTATCTTACGTACTGGTTTTCAGTTATAAAACCTAAAAAATAAGGCTTAATTTAAAAAGATTATCTCATTTACTTAAACAACTTTTATTTGAAAATAATAAATTATCTCCATCTTATGTTATTAATTTAATTTTTTTCATCTTCAGTTCTCCTTTATTTTTAAGGATTTTTTTTTGTATAATCAATTACACATTTGATATCTTCTTTCTTCCTAAACATTATTGTTACTATTTTTTAAGTAGTTCTTTTATAATTTTTTTAAAAAATAAACAATTCAGTATGTTTTTTGTAAGTATTCTTTAATAATAAGATATTATTTTAGCTCCATCTTGAAGTATATATTGTAGAACACAAATTTTACTTAAAAATAATTCTATATTATAAAAATACTAGATTAATCTGTAGAATAGCATGCAATAATTAATCTGAATCATTTAAAATTCATTGAGAAGCAGAGTACTTGAGCATTTAATAAATTTTCCAAAGCATTTCACATTTGTTTCATTTTATTCTATTTTAACAATTAAGTCTGGTGATTTATGATGGTGATTCCCTTACATCCACATGGGGATTTGCATCAATGCTTAATGAGCATATTTAAAATAGATAATCACGATATAATAGTTAACGCATCTTGATAAACACAACTCAAATTTGACGATATTGAGGCAAAAGGAAGAATTAGACATAATTATTATATCGAATATTAGTTTTTTTTTTTAAATTTACCCAAATTATTTACATTTTAATCAATTTTCTGAGATTACATCGTTAAAAATTCTGCATTTTAACAAAAAAAGCAAGTTAGTTATTCTCTATCTCAGTGTTTCTCAAAGTGTGGGGCACCCCCCCCCCCCTTAAGAGGGTGGGATGACTCTACGAGAAGGTCGCAAGCATATTGAAAATTCAAAAAGAAGAGATTCTTTTGAAAAAAATTTTAATTTACTGAAAGTAAACAAACAAAATATACATTTTGACATAATAAAAAATGGATAATGCGTTTACACTGATATGATACACTTATAAATATATCAGTACCGTGCAATATATTTATTATATAATTAATTTAACAATACTAAGTTAAGAACAAATATAATAATTACAAGTGTCTCAATGGGCTTGCCATATATAAAATTTTACATGAAAATTAACATTTGTCTTAATAATTTGTTTGGTTTATAATGAATCTCTTAAGAACCTATTAAAAATTACACGATTCGCTGGCCAAGGCTAATGTTTTCCACGTAAGCGAGTGTATGGGATGTATTGGAGGGGGTGGGGAAGAAAAGGAATAAATAAGCAAATCCTCTAAAATAAGTTAATCCTTCACAAAACCTGGCAAGATCCTTTTATTACATTCCAAAATCTACAGAATAATTTTATGGATATTAGGGCACAGAAAAGGTCGTACTTTTTGTGTGTGTGGAAAGACGTATATATAGGTACGGAGAAATTAACGCTTTGACTGAGCGAGACGTTTATATACGCCGGTGACACTTAAAACGTTAAAGTCGCATTGTACCTTTAGCATGAAAGTATAGTATTATTGAATTCAATATATTGTTATTGTATGGAGGGGGGCGGCGTGATGAAAGTTATGGTTGAATATTCGGTCGCACAAATTGAAAGTATGAGAAGCACTGCTCTATCTGCATATCTTATAAAATCCCAGCAACATAACCTCGTAAGAATAAAATTTTGCAATTTAGCAAAAAAGCAAGATAGTTATTCTGCATATCTTATAAAATCCCTACAATACAACCTCATAAGAATAAAAATGTTTTCCTCTTTTTGATTAAGTATCAATTTCCCTCTTATTCTCTTACATAAATACCTTCTTCATTTTATAAGCTTGATATTTAAACTTTAATGATGGGTTAAAAATAATAAAAATAATTAGAGGTATAGAAAATGTTTCAATTTGTTTTCTTAATTTAGGTCACAAAAGTTCAAAAATATATATATATACAGATAGAGGGATAATACTATATATCTATAAATTAAACCTTCACATAGATAAGCCTTAAAGAGGCTCTATTAACTTGAAATATGTTTATTCAGGATCTGTCCGCAACTCTATTTCGCTGTTAGACTGTTAACAATTTCAGAATCTTTACATATAATTCTGCTAATCTTCACTGACATTTCATGGTATTTTCATTAATAATCTTCACGTTCTCTCCTTCGCTCTACCCTATTCTCACTATAGTTGCATTTAAATAATACATGCTTGCAAGTACATTATCATACAATGAAAATGCAACATCAGGAAAGAGTGGTCACGAAATAACGAAAATTTCAGGGTATGCATATCTTACTCAAATGGTGGTGAATTAGAAGACGATCTCCTGCTCACGTTAAATAAGATATACGAGTATAAAAAGAAATGAACGTGAAGAATGGGAAATACTCATTCTGTTATTTCCAGCAGAGAAATTCTTGTGATTTTTTCCCTCGTGTTTTAGAGGATATGTATAATAGTATGGAAAGTGAGACCTTTGTCGATGAGTGAGTGAGTGAACATTTACGTCGCACTGTTCAGCTACTCTAGGGCTTTTGGTGAACCATAGGAGGGGTGACACCTGAGCTTTCACCCCTCCCCCTGCTCCCAAATATCATACCACAATAACGAGAGGACGCTTGAGCTCTCGACAGATTTAACATGCATAGATTCCAAACACGGTGGGTATTTACTGGTACTAGGCTCGCCGGCCACGAGTCCACTAAGCCAGTGGTCTCCAGCTCCCGATCAGCAGACCGGTACTGGTCCACACAAGAAACAATACATTATTTCCTATTTATTTACTGTGGTATATTTTTCTTGGGTTTGGGCTGCTTTTCTTATGAAAATCATTTTATATTCCTTGTTAAATTCCTTTATATTCGTTTTTGGTGTAGCTATATGTTATTCTGAAGACACATTTAAAAATACTAGATTAAAATAAAATTATTAAATCAAAACAATCTAAAATATAAACAATCAACGTCCTACCCCTTCCAAAATTATCCAACGTTGACCGGTTCGCGGTGATAAAAAGGTTGGGGAGCACTGCACTTGGCTACCGCGGCCACCCTTTGCCGATGAAAATGGCTCTGGCAGATAGAAAATTTTACAATAGTCGTGGTGCATCGTGAAATAAATTGCATTGTATGTTACGGGGATTGCAGTGAGAAAAATAGATCAACTCTCAGTTGAAATTCACCTAAGCACTTTTCTAGCGCATCGCATGAGGTAAAGATATTTTGAATAGAGGGAGGTTTGAGGGTTGCTAGTTTAGCCACATCGACGACACGAAGCTATTTATGAGAAAACAATAAACCCTAATCCTACACCAAAACACTTCTTAGCTTTTGAAACGTTCTAAGAGAGAGTGGGAAGCTTCAGTTTTTCTTCCAAAAGTATCAAACATACTTTATGGAATTCAGGCCTAAATATCTAGTCGGCTGCTCCATTCTCTGAATATCCTCATTATTCATCCACCAGCCAAACAACATGTATGCGAGCAATATCGTTCTCCCAAACATACAAAAAAAATATCCTGGATGCCAAATGTCCCCGAAAAGCATCCTCCTTATAACACAGAGAAGCCATGAGGCCTGCCTAAAAGACTTACAGCTCTGTGCATCCCTCCAACTTTAGGCCTACACATCTAACTATTATTCCGCGCGCGAACTACCCCCAAAAGTCCATAGAATCAACTTCAATGATATTTGAGGGATAGAAACAGAGAGTTCATGGTTCTCTAGATATCTGAACAATTTATATTGACCTTCGACACGTTAGCCATGGATGAGGTTGTCTGCCTCATATTAGATGCGTTTTCCTGTAGCTGAAAATGAGTGGGAGGCAGATCTTAAGGCATAAAATCATACCTTATTAAGCTCTCACTAAACTGTATGCTTCGAAACTGAGATACCTGAGGCACTGGAGAGCTCACATTTGAAAGTTTAGTTGCTGTCTTTCTTCTGCTGCGTTGTGAAATTAAAATAAGTAGCATTCCTCCTGACTTGTGGTGTTTGTTTCATTGGCATCTTGTAACTGATTTTCTGGTTCCAGCCTTTTGAAACTGGTTTAATAATCCTGAAACCACGTTCTTTGACACATTGAGCCATCTTACTACCAGGGCTTGGGATTGAACTACCTCTTATTTCTAAGCTACTCTTCATATTAATTCATCACTCAGATGTTGCTTTGTTACCATTGTTTGATAAAAACCAGAAACTCGAGCAAAATATAAATACACGATGTCGGAAGCACCTGTTTTTTTTAATCAGTAGAAAATAAAATAGATAGAATATTATCGGATAGTTAAGAAAGGCATTTTTTCTATTGTTTTTACCAATTTCCTTTCCGACTGCCCTTAAAGTCGAATACGTATTTTCTTAAAAAAAAATCCTCGAAAATACGTTTCTTTTGTGTTTTTTTTTTAACTTTTTCTCACCCGTGAGATCAGCAATTGAATAAATATCCTGTAAAACTTATAGTTTTTCCTACTTTATAATTCAACATTTTACCATCATTGTTACAACTACCTGATATATCAAGGCCGAAATTCCATATAGACTGGAACCTATTTCACTCTCGCAGACGCTAAAATTGAATTCTTGAGCTCTGTAAATGCGTTTACTTACCATTTGCATACTTTGTCCCAGAAATAATCAAAATTTTCTTGGCTGAGTAGAAGATGCACACATTTTGCTGCGAGGACAAATGATATAAAATCATTTCATAAAATTGTTTTGTTTTTTTTAATAAAAGCAGTCCATATAAATGTATTATGAAGAAATTTGCACATACGCTCATCAACACACAAGTTCAATTCAACTGTTAAAACAAAAGCTTAAATAAATGAATTTTTCTGAACCAAAGAGAGAGGAAATATTTTTTTATTGTTATTCGACCAAAGGAGTCATAAAATAGTATATTCCTTTTTAATAACTATCACACATCCATCTACATCATATTACTAATATCCACACATATAAAAACCAAAGTACCTTCTCCGACAAAAATAAAATATAAATCTATTTTATTCACACAACTGTATCAGAAGCTTTGAACTGCCTTATCAAGGATCCCACTCCTTGAACACTTATCAAGTATTTTTGTATGGTTAAGGAAAATTTGCGTTGAAATCTGTAGCATCCTGAATATACAGATAATATAATTTACAATTTGGAGAATAATTAATTTTTAGCTACTAAATATATAGTATCTCAGATATATTACACGTTAGACTTTTAAGACGCCAATGGTGCATATAATAACTAAACCGAATTATTTAAGATTTATTTACGACTACAAATTGACAATTTCTTAGCAGCTTACATAAACTAATTATTGCACATTGCTACATTTATCTTCGTTAATTAATTTCTTAGCACTAAGAGAAGCTATTTTCAAGCAAATTTTATAAAGGGAAGTGTGTGTATAGTAGTATTAAATGCATATAAATATAAACAAGAAGATTGTTTAGGGGATAGATGAAGCTGTTTCGACAGCTGTGTGATAAACTTCATCCTGTGTAGAAGAGAGAGACGGTGATAAAATAAAATGATGAGGCTGTTAACAGAAACGATATACTTTGGTTGCAGATGTTGGGTAATAAAAACGATTAATTGTACGATGTGTTGGTGTGAATTTTAATATAGGCAGTGAGATGGATGCAATGTTCAAAGTTAATTTACATTAAATTATAGTATTATAAAAAGATTAACCTCTTAACTGCCGATTAAAACTTACTCTATTCACTCTCCAATGCCACCGTTTATCACATAGGCGCGCGTATGCCGTATATTGGAAAGAAAAAGAGAAAAAGTATAGTACGCAAATTTTTCTCTGAAATATTTAAGTCCTTCGCGAACACTGTCAACTAAAGCACACTGTATTCTAAAGCTTCGGAATAATTTTACAGAAAATTTCCCAAAGAAAAATATCGTATTTAGGAAAGAAGTATATATGCGTTCGGGGCATTTAGCTAGTCGGTTGAGCGAGATGTGTATATACGTCGGTGGTAGTTAAAGGGTCAAAAAATAAAAACAAAATTCAATTTTAAAAATTAGGAATAATAGTTTGTAAAAAATATTACTTTTGTTTCTTATATAATCATTCAAGATTCCCTAATAAGTAAATACAAGACAAATTTTAAAGTAGAATGCTTTAAAATAAAGTAATATTTATGTATCAAAATTTTATTGCTTATTCTGAATATAATTATGTCGCTGAGCTCGGAAACGGTCATGTTGAGAAATACAATAGTTTCATTCATTTATCCGTAAATGGCTTTCAACATGTCATTTCGTGTATATGTCTGTGGTATATAGTCAAAAGTAATTACAGCAATGAACGTCTTGCTTAAGTTCACCACTACTGAAGCAACAATGAACATTGCAGGAGTACCTCATTGTTGCACGACATACACAAATTGTTGTCTTAAGGTGCTGTTACCGCGAAATCTGTATTTTCAAGGCCCCTATATGCCTGTCTTCACTCCCGGTGAGATGACGAAGCTGAACAAAATTTTTGATAGTTCCGTTCTTTCTGTACCAATTGATTTCATATTCCTAACACTTGGTTTTGCTCATCGGGAGCATTTATGTCTAGGAAAGGGAATACACATAATCTAAAAGCCCTTATTCTTCTTATGCAAAATCTGGGAATGCATATTCACAGTTCTTAAAAAGGGCATTCTGTTCTCCTTGCCTTTTATATAATGGTTATAGATGAATCACATAATTTGTATAAGATTGACAGTCTTCATCATTTACATATTTAATCTATTTATACATCGATCTATGTATCTTTCAATCTGGCAGCGTTAGATTAGTGGTGAAATTGCGAACTCGTGGCTAGTATATCATGAGTTCGAGCTTTGAGCCGCTGAAACCCCACAGTATAAAGCAGGGGTACTCAACCTTTTTTTTCTGCCTAGCCACATGCATATATTAGCTTTTTCACGCGGGCCGCAATATGAGAATTGATGGAGGAGGGCGGGGGTGAGAAATGCTTTTTTAAGAACAAGATAACATTGTTGCGAAATGCGAAACTCCCATCTGTATTTCCGTTTTGCGCAAGCCCGCACGGAATGAAATGAAGTGAAATGATGTCATGTTTTTTTCTCTCGGTTAACTGTTAACTGTTTTGCTGTTCGCGCGTTATGTGTTCTTTTCGTTTGGTCGCGTAGTCATTATGTAACTAACGTATATATGTTTAATATTAAAAATAGATGAGTGTATGTCAAGATTAGGACTCTTCATTTGATTCATTGTGATTTATTATGCCTCCCCCGAACGAAAAAAGAAGATAAAAAGATCCCGGATTTTTTAAAGAAGGTAAGCCCAATTTACTTACCTCAAATGAATACCTATATTTAGGTATAATAATATTGCTTTGGGACACAATAAACATAGAAAATTTAAAATGAGGAAAATAGATCAAAATATTAAAACTCCTATTTTGCTTTTTTTAATTATTATTTTTTATATTTTTTATTTTTGTCACTGGTTTTTCTAAATTGGAAGTATTTAAGGATCACTCCTTCACTATTTCTGCATCAATAAACGGTTTCCTATGATTACCAATAATATAACAAATTTCATAGGTTGCCTTTGTTACAACTGTGATATTATCACTGACAAAGAACTTTTTTGCCATGGTAAAGATTATTCAAGAAAGCCAATTTATCACCTGTTGAAAGAGAACTACGAGGAAAAGGGTCATTGAACGACTGAAAGTATCGTGTTTATCGTTTTTTTTTAAATACAACACTTTCGTGACAAATCAAACAATTATTGACCCATGCTTGTTTTTCACTACAGAATAGTCAAATTCTCAATAGTCTTGAAACAACCTATTTTCATCGAATATTTTTCACTTGCAAGATACAAAAGATAGTTAACAATTAGTTTCACTCCTTAAGTGGTCGCTACTGTGCTGTTGTTTATTATCACTAATCAGGAAAAAAAAAAGTGTCAGTTCGCACCCACAGGACATTGACAGCAAAAATCAAAATTGATGTTTGATTTCTTAACAAAGAATTTCCCACCAAATTTTTATAAATGAATGAATTTTTCAGAGCAATGGGCTATGACCAGGCCACTTTAAAAGGCCCAGTGGGCCGCATGTGGCTCGCGGGCCGCAGGTTGAGTATCGCTGGTATAGAGGGTCCGATGCACGTTAAATCTGTTGAGGAGAAAAAGGACTCCCATTGGTGAGGTGTCGAAGTTGTGATGTGTCCTAACCGCGCTTATGACTAATTCTCTAGAGAAAAAAAATTCCTTAGTTGTCATATATTAATAAAATCGCTTCCCTTTTAAAAATTGTGATTCATTTCTTGGATGATATTTAAACTCTAGCTAGGTGAGTGTAAAAGCTGGTCGTTTGGCTATAGAAGTTAGATTGGAAGTACTTGGAGAGTTAGTGATGAGCTCATTTAGTCCAATTCATTAAGTAATACCGGTCAAGCCTGACTGGTGCTGTTATTTCTGCTCATCAGCAAGATAAGTGATTGAATTATTTGTCTTAGGATATTGATTATCTTAACCTCTACATCAGTTTATGTCATTTCTTGATAGTAAATTGAAAGATCAATAAACTTAATTATTTTGTTCCAAATGGCTGATTTATTGGGATGTCTTCAACATTATAAGCAACCAAATTGGGTGACAAAGTTAGGAGATGGGGTGGCATCTCAAGTGTCGTCCTCGGCATGTGTCTGAGGTTTAAAATTACGAGGTTCGTTGCCAGTAGCTCTCATGCATCTTTATAGCACGGCGTTAATAATACTCTAACTGTCTGTCTATCATATGTATAGGTGTATTTATATATAAAAATTTTCTATTTATCAGAAACGTCTTTTCTTTGCTGGGCTTCCTAAGAAAGTCACAATTGTAACAAATTTATTAGATCCATGTACTGAGAGTGAGCTACTAGTAATATCAAGGCAAAAGGACTAAAGGCCATTGATAAATATCCAAAAGATGACTTTGTGCTCGCCTATACAGACGGTTCATCCGATGAAACATTCTTGAATGGAGACTCCGTGGTCTTTATAAACACTCCAAGTGATGCAAACTACTAGCGAGTAATCGGTGCTTGCGGCATTGCCTCTTGCTTTACTTGTGGACTTTAGGCGATAATTGAGGCTCTTGATCTATATGAGACTCTCCTTATTCTACAACAGGCTAAAGGTCTCATCGTCTTCTGCGACACAGAAGCAGCCCTCCAGGTAATTCAAAATGGAGGTTCATGGATTACTGAAGAGATTTGTTCTCACCTGCTTAGATTACAAGAGTTACATAAAGTCTGCTTCCTCCATTGGTTACCAGCACATATTAATATTACAGGCAATGAAAAGACGGAGAAACTCTCGAAAGAAGCTAAAAATCTTAATAATGACAACTTTGCAAACGTTACTCTATTAGATGAAAATATTGTCAAAAATTTCAAATTCAGAGAGATGACAATTCCTATAAAGCATCATATCTCTAATATAAGTAGAGAGCGCCTTATAAAAAAGACTATTGCTAGGCCAAGGAGCAGGCCATCACAGAGGAATGAAGCTTGATAGGGATGGTAGAACTTATATGAACTTTGATAACTGTTTAGACACATAACTAACACCTGCTCAGATTTTTTACTGTTCAGCTATTCTTGCTGCTCCACAAGAAATAGGGCTCATGTATTTTCGTAAACAAACAGCAATGTGGATAATATTGAACAGATTTCTCAAGCAGTCATATGGGCCTATGGTCCTGTATAATTTGGTCCCGACATTGGTACTATATCATCATCATATATATATATAAACTTGAATAATATTACTATTTTATAATAATATGAAAATTAAATCTGCTCTCATTCATGACAAATAAATATTAATATAGTTTTTGACGTTTATCACGTGTCTGAAAACATAGTACAGAAATTAATTGCTAATACCTTAATTTGCTTTATTTATAGCTCCTGGCATCGTTTCCAAGATCTCGACCTCTCAGAACACCATTTCACACTCTTCGAGTTCCTCAAGCAACAAACGATGCTTAACCAAAGTCTCAAGCAGTGCTAATAATAACCGCTTCACGCGCCAAGAATCTTCCCTACTTGAGGGGAAACACTCCCTACCATTTCTCATTTACCAACTTAAATCGTTTGATGGACCCCTTGCCACTTATCACCGAAATGTAAATAAAACATGTGAGAGAGCTGGCCCATCTCTCCCGATCACGGAATATGGCAACAGCATAAATTTCAGGATTCACCCCTTCGGAGGGGTGGGGGTAGAGGAGAAAGTGCTTCTATAACTCTCAACATCTGTTAATGCCCTTGGTTAATGAAGAACCCCTTCATGCTACGTTAAAAATGAAGTTTGCGGATAAATTAAATATTAATTGAAAAGCAATTACCGGATTCGGCGATTAAGGATTAGTGTGCCCGGGGAAATTATTCAAATGAGATGCGCACGCATTTTAAACGTTCCGGGGGAGGGTGGTGATTAATTTTCTGGCTTCCGAATTTTATGAATGCGCGATTTTTGAAAAATGAGTCGAAGCCTTGACAGAGAGATTTTGCCTTATGACTCTGCAATTAGAGAGAGGGAGAGTTGGCGGCTTTTGGTGAGTTATGGATGGGTGGATCCTATTGAGGAATCGATGGCGTTTTGTCTGGTGAAGGCCTTTTATTGTGTATTGCTGGGGAAATACGTTTACAAAAGAATGGTTCTGTGAGGTAAATTTGTAACAGCTTGTAACGTTGGGAATATTATCTGTGATAGAAAATAACAAATTGATCTTTATTCTGAAAACAGCTGAGTGAAGTATTGATGTTTACGACGTTAAAATTAACATATATTTTATTTAAAACAGTTATCACTAACTTGTACATGACCATATATTTGTCTCTTATTTATACTACCTATTATTCTTTTATTTATACTAAAAATTTTCATTATGTATACATCCATTAATAAATTATTTGTCCCTAATTAAACAAACGTACAGTAAAAATTGTTTAACACGAAACTGAGGGGAATGATATATTTTTTCGTGTTAAAGGATTTTACCCACACAAAAAAAATAAATGAATAAATAAAAAGTTTAAGTTTTTACAGCACAGTTTAATTACATAGATATGTATTCTTGCATGTATACATACATGCATGCATAGATATGTATTTAATCAAAATCAACAAAACGAAAACATTCCAAGAATTTAAAGAAATTCGATAAAAAACAATTTTTGAAAAAAAAATGATGAGTTTTTAGAAAATAATCTGATATTTTTGTTTGCATTGTTTTTTTTAGTATCATATGTTGTTGTTGTTACTAATGTCACCTGATCAGCAAATGTCAGATCAAGCCCCACGAAATTAATCATGGTAAAGGGCTAAGTGACGCCTGTCGTTAGTCGTAGCTTTGAGCACTATACGGGTAATCAACATTTGAGAACCCCCTGTGTGCCTGAAGTCTCTCGATGATTCTCCACTTAATCTTACTCATTATACTATAGACTAATTTTGCCAAACCAAAAGATATCGCAAATTCAAAAAAAGTCGCCAAATTCTGTCATCGTTATATATTATAGTGTTAGAACGTGCGCGAGAACAATTTCCACTAAATTGAATGTATATCGCGGTATGTGGCGACGTCTTTTAATTTGAAGAAATTTCTCAACGATATAAAGAGTAATTACCGTAAAATTAATTTTTTGAGGACTACAAAGTATCTTTTAAATGCTGATTTATCAACATATATTTATTTGATTTTTTTGTTTTGTTTTTTTGGCCGAATTACCAAATTAATATATTTTTTTTTAAAGTGTACTTCGTATTTCCGGAAACGTGAGTCATGTTATATTAAGGTATCCAGCTACGTTTCGAATCACAATTTCGAAAAAAGATTATAAAAGAATATTTTCGTTTAACATTTAGTATCTCTTAGATTAAAATACGCGCCTAAAAGTGTTTTAAAATATTATTACAATAAAAAAAATTATTTAAATGCTATATGTTTTCTCAAAAAAATGAACATTGAATTGCCTATTTTCAAAATATTCTCCTTTTATGGAAAATGTAATAATATAATAATAATATTTTGCCTATACATAGCTCAGTCCTCTGTCCAGAGCCCGAACTAAGAATTTTGAAATATATATCTTAAAAGTGGATTTATCCACATTTTAATACATCAGAATGGAGAAAAAAAATTTTAACAATATATATATATACAATAAATAACACCTATAATTATTTCAATTGGCAGTAAATATGAAAATAATAGATTTTTTTTTTAAATTCTTGTTCAGGCTCTCTTGAGGTCTTAGCGATATATATAAGCAAAATATTATTATTATAGAAGCATTTTTCATAAAAGGAGAATGTTTTGAAAATAGGTAATTCTAAGTTGATTTTGTGCCAAAATATTGCATTTAAATAATTTTTTATTATTCTAATATTCTTAGAACAATTTTATACGTGTATTCAAATCTAATTGAAATTAAATATAAAAGAAATATATTCATTTGTACGCTTTTGCAAAATAATGCTTCCGACCGTAGTCGGATGCCTTAGCCCTTTATCTACCGCATTACGATTTACTGCATTTTTGTGAGTCACTCATTGAAAATTAAGGAAAATACATAAATAAAATATTCAACTTGGGGAAAATTTTATAAGTTAAAGCTAATTAATTTAATTAATACTGTATATATATAGACACGGGTCTTAAATATTTTCATAATACAAAATGACCGAATGGCTTTTTAACACAGTTTTAAATTTTAAAAATACTAAATAACCAAATTATTTTACTACACAAGTAAATATTTTTAAAAATTATAAAGCTTATTTACTTTTTTTGACACATAAAAATAGATTTTACGCATAAACAGTTTTTCTTTTCATTACTACACAAAAATACTTTAAAATTTATGCATTTTGAGTGAGGTTTCGATAAAATGTTTTTAAAGCATTGCATCCTGGGGTAGTAAATACTCTGTTTTCTGACCATGAAACCCCTGCACCCTGGGTTTTGTTTAGTCTCTTGATCACATTGTGACGTCTCTCGCGTCTTTCTGATTAACATGACTCCTATGTTCTTTGACGGCCACGATTAATGGCAAAACCTTTCCAACCCAATACCAAGAAGAGAAACGGATCGAATATGTAAATGAGATATACTATAATATCATAGCATAAGATAGCATAGCATAGCGTAGCAGGCTCAGAGGTTGTAGTGTGGATTCATTCTGATCAATAGCGTGACAAAGCTTAGTGTGAAATCTTGCGGACCAAGAATAAGCAGTCAAGAATTAGCTGCATTGCGGATCAAGAATCTTCATAGATAAAGTTATAGATTATACTTTTAGGTCAAGGGGCCAGAACTGGAAAAGGTAATATTAGATATAAAATATAGATAACAGGATTATTTAGGATAATTGAGGGTAGAGGATCTAATTGCGTGATCTGACTTAAATACGTGATTTACTTTGGGCTTGACTCTCACTCTAATTAATAATTGTCAAATTAAATTTAAGTATTATGTTACTCTTAATAAAAGTTGTATTAAGAATTATGTCTCATCATTTTGATAATCCCACACCTCTAGCTTACGCGGAACCGGTAAGACATGGTCATCACAGGACGGCTGTGTCTCAATGGCGCCCGAACATCTATAATTCTGGGTTAGGTAATGTAGGTGGAAATACAATTCTACCTGAAATGTACTTTTCAGGGTCGGAGAATGTTGCTGAGTTTATCGAGTGCATCGATAACAATATTCAGTTACTTGAAATCCCAAGTAATCTGTCAGTGCTTACTTAAAAAGTCATCCAGGGAAGGGCTCAAGATTGGTATCTGATATTTGGGTCGTTGTTGCAAAAATCAGCCAGATTTTCGCAGCTCAAAAGCCGAATTAGCGAAGGCTTTTCCCGCGATCAAAAAAAAAAAAGAACTAAGTCGGAGTTTTACATCACAGCAGGGAAGAAATCAGGGGGCGACGATTTTGTATATAGATTACTAAAAATAAGAAAAGGGAAATTAGAATGTCCCAAGCAGACTTAGTGGATCATATTTTTAGTTTATCAAACCCAAGGTACAGGACTACGGGGGAAGTAGAAATCCACAAAATAGATACAACTTTTAGAAGTCCTGTAAAATTGAAAAAAGAGATATTCTTGAAAATTACAAAGGGGTTATCAGAACCTTAATGTAGAAAGCAGGTCAAAATGCGCATAGGATGCCTTTTTTAAGCAATGGTAGAAACTGGGGGAATTGGGAAATAAGGAGTAGACCAAATAACAGAAATATTTTTTACAGAATAGCCGCAAAAAATAGGGTTCGAGGGAATAGGTTTAATAATAAAGATCAAAGATTCAGCAACAGGGTTCTCATTTCGAAATGAGCGAAATGATAATTTTAATAGAGGCCCGTAAAAATGGGGGTTCGATGAAAATTTCAATCAGGCGATAGGACGAAAAGGGGGACGATTAAATATTGAAAAGGTTAATGATCAACCTCAAGGGGTTTTGGACAAAGAGACTTTTAGCTTTCCCCAATATGTATAGCACCCGTAGAACTTCCCCACTCCCTATATTATTAAATAACACATTTTAAAACCCTATGGGACACCGGAGAGAAAAATTTTTTATATCGGAAGAAGTATATAGAAAATATTTTTCTATAAAAAAAAAAAAATGCGAACCGGAACGGGGTGCGAAATGCCAAAAAATGGGGGTAGTAGAATTAAAAAATTTACATCAGACAATTTGAAAAAATTTTTTTCGTGCTGAAAGATTTAGAATCCCCTGTATTCTGGGTACATTTCATAATGGGCAAAAATCGTATTAGATTTTTATCAAAATCGAAAACAAAAAAACACTGGTTTAAGATAATAAGGTAAATAAAGGGAAATTTCACGCAATGGGTCAGAAATGAAGAAAAATGGGGCTACAGTTTACCAAAAAGATGGGGAAAAATATAATTGGTGATAAAATTAATTGTGCCAAAACAAAGATTTGGTACTTACTTTGAGAACAATTTAGAGGAACAGAAAAAAAGACCCAGAATTGGGGCATATTTTAGATATTTAGAAACCCGGGAAAATAACTCGGTTAATGCAACGATATGTGAGAATTTGGGCCCACGTTTCCGTTTAATTGAAGGATTGTTATTTTATGGGGAAAAACGCAACGTCTTTGGGGAAATGCGTGTATACATTCCAAAATCTTTTTAAAAATGAAATAATGAGAGAATTTATGACAAGCCAATAAGTGGACACGTCGGTAGATTTAAAACGTATCATAAAATTCGACGTTTGTTATTTCCCGTACATGAGAAAAATTTATTGATCAATATGTCTCTACATGCCATATGCAAGTTAATAACTATAAAAACGCGTTACCAGCTGGTCGGTTAAATCCAATTATATCGAATTATCCGAATGAGATAGTGACGTTAGATTTATTAGGCCCGTATCCTATATCAAGAATAAGACGTAACCGCTATATTTTAGTAATAACCGATCATTTCAGCAAATGGGCTGAAATTATACCTCTTAAAAAGGCCTCATCTCGTATAATAGCGGATATTTTTTGATAATTTTATACGCGTTATGGAGCTCAATAAAATTAATAGTGATAATGGCCCCCAATTTATATCCGAGTTTTTTGAACACTTAAGTGAAAGATTGGCATAAGGCATGTGAAGACTGTTGCATATCGACCACAAGCAAATCGGACTGAAAGAGTTAATCGAGATATAGTGCAAATGATTGCAAATTACGTTAATGATCAACATGATACTTGGGGTCAATTTTACGTGAGTTTGCTTTTCGCCTATTCGTACGGCGGTGAATGAAACAACGGGAAAAACACCGGCTGAGTTATTTTTAGGTCGAAAATTGATTACACCATTTCAAAAAATAGTTATGATATCGGAAAGCTCTAAATTCAAAATTCAAGATATACAGAAAAGCTTTAAAGAAGCTAGACTAAGTACGAAAATTAAACAGGAAAGGTGGGAAAAATATTATAATAGACGTAGAAAGGACATAAAAATAAAGGAAATGATTGGGGTTTATTAGAAACACACCCTGTAAGTTCAGCTGCTAACAAAGTATGTCTAAATTTAAACAAAAATTTGAGGGACCTTATAGAGTCTTGGAAGTTAGAACTTTAACAATATTGTAATATGGAAAGGGGAAAAAAAGATTAACAGTTAACGTAGATCAAATAAGAATTTTTCCATGGGAAATGGAGAGGTCGAATTGGGAACAGGTATCCCAAATAGTATGAAAAGTGGAAACTAGTACGGAAAAAGAAAAACCGGTTTAAAAGAGCCTATAAAAAAAAAAACCCTTAAACTAGGTTAGAGGCAAAAGGGAGAAAAATCAAATCAATAAAAAAATACAGAGAGGACCCAAAAAAACAAACATGGTCAGATCACTACCAAACCCAGTAGGGTAAAAAAAAAAAATAAAAGGTTTAAATATAACCAAGGTAAAAGATCAGGTAACGGGGGAAAGGGACCGGGGGGAAAAAAGGGGAAATTAAGGTAATAATAAAAGACAAATGTCATCTAGTACTTTTCCAGAGATAGAAAAAGAAAAGGGAAGGAATCAACTGAAGTTCCATATGAAAAGAATTATAATTTAAGGCCACGACGGAAACGGGAAAAAACCAAACCACCCAAGAACACAGTTGGGAAGGCAAAAAGGAAGACAAGGAGAAAAATTTAAAAAAGAAATTCCAGTACAAACAAGGAATGAAGAGTGATGACACCCATCGTTGAACGTGAAGGGGAGACCGAATAAAAAAAACGGGTTGTATTGTTTTTTTTTTATGATCTTCCAACGGGTGGGGAAAAATTATTGAAAAGGGGAAAAGTCTCGGGGGTGCTTAAAAGTTATGCCAAGTCAAACCTAAAAATGAGTGTTCATTTAATTTTGGGAATTTTTTACTTTTTAAAAATTTTTTTTTCTGAAGAAAAATTTGTTTCAAATTTGTTTACTTGATGTATGATTTCGTGAGATGCGGAAAACCCTTTGGTTATTTGTTATAATGGTTTATTGAAAATGTTTGTAATTGTATAATAGTATATATATATGTTGTTGTATTGTTACATTTATGAGGCATCGGGTTTCCCCAGAAACCCCAAAAAACCCGATGGCGGCTCATTGGGAGTTTTTTGTTGAAACCAGATGTGGGGATGGGATAAAAATTTATTGTGATATATAAAAAAAAAGAAAAATTATTAATATTATGGAAATAGAGACTCAAATTTTTTATTTGGGGAGACTGACCCCAAAACAAAAGTAAAGCTTCAACGTGTTTCCAGGTTGTTAAAAAAGGGGAGCAGAAGCCCGCCCATATGCAGTGTTAGATTGGCCCCCCCCAGAATGGTGTTTTAAGTGTATAAATATTTTTAAAACAAATGTGGGAGAGGGGCCAAATTAAACAGTTTTTTAATGTTGGCCTAGTTATTGAGTAAAATTTATTGTCACGAGTTTTTAAAATTTAAAATTTAATATTAAAAAATTTTAAGATGAGTAATGAAAATTTAAGATAAATTTTTAAATTATAAAAGTTAAAATTTTAAAATTAAAATTCAATGAAAAAAAGTCAAAAAATATTGGGAAAATTTTAAAAATTTAAAAATTTTGATTAAAATTTCAAATGAAAAAAAAAGTCAAGATAGTATTGGGAAAATTTTAAAAGAAAATGAAGATTTAAGATTAAAATTTAAATAAAACTAGAAAGAAAAAAATTTAGAAAAAGAGATTTAGAAAAATTTATTAAGGGCATTGAGAACCCCTTTAAAAAGTTTTTCTTTTTGAGGGGGGTTTAGTCTCGCGTCTTTCTGATTAACAGCGTTCTTTTTACGGCCAGATTAATGGCAAAAAACCTTCCAACCCAAAAAACCCAAAAAGAAACGGGTAATATTAAAAAGATATACTTTTTATCATAGCAAAAAGATAGCATGCAGCAGGCTCAGAGGGTTTTAGTGTGGATTCATTCTGATCAAAACGTGACAAAAACTTAGTGTGAAATCGGACCAAGAATAAGGTCAAGAATTAGCTGCACGGATCAAGAATTTCATAGATAAAGTTAAGATTATATTCTCTAGGTCAAGGGGCCAAACTGAAAAGGTAATATTAGATATAAGTAATTAGATAACAGGAATTTTTTTTATAATTAAGGGTCTAATTGCGGATCTGACTTTTAAAAACGTGATTTACTTTCTTGACTCTCCTTAATTAATAATTGTCAAATTTGAATTTTAAATATTATAAGTTACCTAATAAAAGTTGTATTAAAATTATGTCTCATCATTTTGATAACCAACCCCTAGCCATGGGAAACCCGGGAAACGGGCACAAGGACTGTGTTCCCCCAAAATCTTTTTTTGGAATCTGAAGAAAATTCCAGCAAATTATTTGCTGAGGCTTCTTCAATTGAAAAATCATCTGTTAATTCATCACTGATTTCAAATGGTAGGTTCAGTAATAAATCCTAAGTCTCTTGAAGACTCAACTTATTTACTTCTTTCTTTTTCTCTTCTTTCTTTTCTTTTTTTTTTTTTTTCTTTTTTCTTCTTTTTCGAATCACATTTACAGCACCTTAAAACCTCCTACTATTATTTTAGATCTCAGTTATACACAACAAAATTAAAATCAGAATTTTTGAATAAAGAATGGATATTTCATTTAATTGTGACGCACAAAAAAAGCAAACTCATATACAAATTTCAAAGTATTTTGAAAACGTTAACGAAACAATAACAAAGCAAAATAGATAAGTTAAATTAAAAATAAATGCCAAAAAATCATATAACTATATAACACTTTAGTGACGACGCTACAAAACAATGAAAAACAACAATAAACTACACGGAAAAAAGTAAACATTCTATAACATCCAGGGTGTTGGCGGTACTTATTTGTGCCACAAAGTTATTCAACTATAAAATCAATTACATACACTGTTCATTTAAAAAAAAAATTGTCAAATAGTGTCCTAAGGTCTTAACTAAAATATAAAAAATGACACTAGTTAATAGTTACAGTTAATATCTTTATGTGGGATTTGGAGCAACAAAGGCTATTATCCCAATAAGACACTTATTTTTTTACTTTAACTACTTTTGTGGAACAAAAATGACAATTTTAACAATCCGATCGAAAAAGTTCCTCAAAGTGTTCTTGCTAAGCATTGTCAGAATATTCGTAAAATTGATTATTCTATGTCACTGCTTCTCAAACTTTCCATATTTACGATTCAATACTCAATCATAACTTTCTCGCCCCCTTTCCATACAATAACAATGTATTGGATTGAACAATACTGTACTTTGATCATGAAACTACAATACGACTTTAACCTCTTAAGTGCCACCGACGTATATAAACGCCTCCTCACTCAGCCAAAGCGTAAATTGTCTGGGAAGTATAAATACGTCTTTCCGAAGTATGATTTTTTGTGCACTTCTATCCATAAAATTATTCTGCTGGTTTGAATGCATTAAAAGAGCCTTGGCAGTGTTTTCGAAAAGTTTCACTTACTTCAGAGGATTTGCTTATTAATTCCTTTTCTCCCGCTCTCCTCTCCCTCCCAATGCATCACATACATGCATTGGTGCTGGGGAGTTAAACTTTGTAAGGGTGTCCCCCTCAGGTGCCCTTCTCCTTGATTATCAGCGTGAGCTAGAGGTGTAGGAATAAATGAAGAACTAGAAGCTACCATGATCTTAATATGACTTTATTAAGACCTTCAAACTTAAACCTCTAACAGATTAGATAATAATATGATATGTGAGAGAATCCACAGTGGCAAAACACACAATATATATAATACCGAAATAGCGTAACCCGGACCACTATCACTATAACTCGCCAAAGCTCAATTCCAATTCGATCATAGATCTGAATATTTAACTAGTCACTCCTACCTTTTTCGTCCAACGACGTGTCAAACTATTTAATCCTATTGGGAGTTGCGGTTCACTGGTGTGAAATGATATACAACTTGACCTAAGGGCTCTCTGCCACGGATAACTTCTGTTGACTGTCACTAAATCTTTCAAAACCTCTTCACACTTGAATCACGGACTATCATAACATTCCTCAAACTGCCACACCGCTTACTTTAACTTCTGATATTTTAAAGCTTCCTAATTTGCATCTTTCATTCACGCTTTACTTCTTGGTGTGGTTGGAAAAGAGTTGCCATTAATTCTGGCCCCACAGAACCCAAAAGGACATATTAATGAAAAGATGCTTGAGCCCGTCACAACCTTTAATTGGCATAGAAACCGTAGAGATAAGATAAGATGACCGTAGAGAAAAATAAGTCTTAATTTTTGTATATAATTTTATATATGACAAGCCCATGGGGTCACTTGTAATTATTAAACTTGTTCTTAACTTAGTATTGTTAAATTAATTATAAAATACATTGTGCAGTACTGATACATTTATAAGTGTATTATATCAACGTAAACGTGTATTTTATTTTTTATTATGAAAAAAAGTTTTTTTTAATTTACTTTCAGTGTATTAAAGTTTTTTAAAAATCTATTGTTTTCGACTTTTGAATATGTTCGTGTCCCCCTTGTAGAGTTATCACGCCCCCTAGAGGGGCGCGCCCCACAGTTTGAGAAACGCTGTTCTATGTAATTTTACAGTGAGTAGTATTTGTAAATACCGTCAGTAGATGAAGGGTTAAGCAATCAAAAAGATACACTATAAAACACTAATTACCGTCGAGACACTCTTAATATCACACACAGGTTTGCGTAATAATTTTCTACAAGTTGACGAAAAAGTTGACCAAAATCTGAAGTAAATAATTAAAAAAAAAAAACCTGAACATATTTCCACAGAGGGAAAAAAATTCCCTCTAAAGACAAATATTTAACTTGGTTATTCTTTGACGTAATGTTAAATATTTGCTTTCATCTACGCCGTAATCTAAAAGTAAATTGGATTTTAGGTTGAAACTAAAACCGCCAACTGAAACACAGTTTGGCTTTCATTGGTGAGCGGTCTCCTTTTCATTGAATGCAAGATAAAAAAAACACGTCCGTTGCTTCATCAGAAAGTTCTTCAGGCGGAAGTGATATTTATTCTATTTTTTTTAAAAATTTTAAACTATTTCTAATGTAACTCTTAACTCAGATATTGCAGAAAAGTACCTGTTGTTTAGATATAAAGTGTTTTTGTGTTAGAAAAATTGGTACTGTTTGTACAGACCTCTTTTTCATAAAATTTTGTTTCTGATGTTTGACATTTCTTAAAGAAACATTGATGGTTCTATGATTTGAAAAAAGTGAACTTTGAGCCAAACTTAAAAATCCTAATTACTCTTCCTTGTTTTAGTACATTTGAATTATTCGATTAAGAATAACTTATCAATGACTTAAATGCTATGAATTATTTTTTGAAAGTTTTCAACATTATAAAAACAGCGATTACCTTTTTAAGTGATCGGTTTGGCAATACATTTCCTGGGTTTCTATTTGATGTACCTTTTTTAGTTGATTTTTTTTTCTCTCTGTATATATATATATATATATATATCGAAGAAAAGCGACTCATTCCCTCACCCTGGGATATTAGACACACAAACATTATATTTCGCAAACATGCTCATTTTGTTGAGTAAAGATCAGCTGACGGGGTTTTTGGAATTTGAAACCCAAAGGGAAAAAGAGTATTATAGACAAAAACTCTCGTTTTTTTAACATTAGAACAAAACCCTTTATATTTGGCAAAATGCTTTTTCTTTGAGTAGAGATACGCTCGGGTTTTCGTGGGAAATATACAACGTTGTAGACAAATATTTCTCTTCTTAGAACTTTTCGACCAACAGACTTTGAATTTGGAAAGCACGTATTTTGCGTTGAACACAGATCCGTTTAAAACAGGTTTTGCAGAAATCGACTTCAAAGGTTTCCGAGTGTCTTACAGCCAAAAAAAAAAAAGTTTTTGAACTTTAAAAACTAAAAACATTAAATTTGGCCTCGCATTTTTTTTTTTTAATAGATATCAGCAAAGAATGGAACTACTCTTAAGTTATCACTACGTTGGAACCGTATTTAAAAGCGCAAAAAGGGATATTTTCATGATATTTAGTGTCTCTTAGATTAGAATACATGTATAAAATTGTTTTAAGGCCATTTTGACAAAAAAAATTATTTAAATACAATATTTCGGCTAAAAATTAACTTAGAATAAACTTTCTTCAAAATGATCTCCTTTCGTGAAAAGTGCATCTAATATAATAATATTTTGAATGTATATAGCTCAGACCTCTGTACAGAGGCTCAACTATGATTTTTGAAAAATTCACATTATTTTCAGATTTACAATCATTTGAAATAATTATCGTCATTATTTGTAAAAATTGCTCCCCTCTGTTGTCGTAAAACACGGATAAATCCACTTCTAAGTTATATATTTCACAAATTCTAGTTGAGCCTCTGTACAAAGGTCATGAGCTATATACAGGCAAAATATTATTATAACAGAAGCATTTTGCACAAAAGGAGAGCATTTTGAAAGAAGTTTATTCTAAGTTAATTTTTAGCCGAAATATTGTACTTAAATAATTTTTTATTGTAATACTATACTTAAAACAGTTTTATATACAATTTTTAATCTAAATGACACTAAATATCATAAATATTATCTATTTATACGCTTTTGCAAAATCACGGTACCGAACGTAGTCGGATACCTTAAGGGGAAAAAGGTTGTACAAAAGATTCTTGTTTTTGTACTGTTAGACCCACAGACTTGAAATTTGCAAATATGTTTCTTTTGTTGAGTAGAGATCTGCTAAGAACGAGGCTTGCAGAAATTGAGTCCCAAACTAGGGGAGGGTGTTACAGTGGTAAAAAAGATAAGTATATTTTCGTTCAAGAGTTTCCTGTCCTTTTTAAATTAACAATTGGGAGATTTAAAAATGCATTTAAGTACAGTCGAAAGTTTAATGATATTAGATATCAATACATAAAAAATATTGCGTTATCATAGAAAATCATGAAATTCTCAGCGATGCGGGTAGGTAACTACTAATTTGGGCCCCAAACACTTGATTAGGTTTTAGGATGTAACTTAATAAAAATTGTTAGTCTAATACCTTACTCTGATTTCCTCTTATAGATTTTCCTTTTTTAAAAAAATATTTTTGTGTCTGACTGTTTTAAAGACGCTTGTAAAGTATTTAAAAGAAAGAGTTAAAAGCTATAATGTGTTAGCTGAACTAGTGTGTTACAATACTTGTCCAAGATTATAAAATTAAAAAAAAACATTTGCATTATTCAAAATGCAGTTAAAAAATTACTGATAGAAAATTCTTGCATTAAAGTTCTAGTAAAGTTGTTATAAACATGGAGAATATTTTTTAAAATATTTTTCAAAAATTCGATTATGAACTCGTACGAATTTTAATGAAATATATGATGATGAAAATACGTAGAGATAATTTTACGAATTCAAATTCAGCGTATTTGGTATAATTTAAAGAAACACAATCAGATAATACTACACCAGCGTTTTCCTAACTGTGGCCCTATTTCACTAGGAGGGAGTGATAGACCTCGTGAGGGGGGGCAAGCATATCGAAAATAAAACATTTAAAATAATTATCTTCTCAAATGAAGAAAAACGTAATACAATCTACATAATAAAAGCAAAATACACATTCCCACTGTTATATACAGCCAACCCTCCTATAACGCGGTACTCTCCGAACGCAGTTTCTATATAACGCGGAGCTGAAATTGCGACAACCCTCCTATAACGCGGTACTCTTACAACGGGTTTTCCGTTCAACAACATCCCATCAGTTCTTTCCGTGCACCCAATGAATGGTTTTAACTGATATGTGGTCGGTCTAATTATCAAACTGCCTAACTCCATCTGGGATGCTAATTTGTTACATTAGGGCTAGGCGCCAAGTTGTTGTTTATGCTCGCCAAGATAGCCGATAATATTACAATATGGTTTACTTTGATATTTTTATCATGAAATAATGTGGTTGTCATGGGGATAACGTTTATTAATGTTAGTTTTTTTTCCCGCGGGATTTCTGCTCATCAAAAGTAACACATTGTTACAAATTATGTGTAATGAACGCTTAAAATAGTGTTAATAGTTTACATCTGGAAGTGTAATACATTAATACTACTTTCTGTTGTATTTTTTTATGTTAAAATACTGCCACTACCTCTCCCTTCGAAATCTAGTTTTATTATGAAATAAAAAAAAAGTAATGATTACACTGATCGAGGAATAAATTAAAAGCGGAGCGCGCACTAAAGCATGGCGTAGACTAAACAAAATGATTAAGGAATCGCGCCAAAAAGGTTTTTATTAGTCTCCATATAACGCGGTACGAATGATGCGATTTGTACTAATTCTGAGCTACTTATAGCGCGGTTTCCATACAACGCGGTTGACGGTTTCCATAGAACACACTACGAATTAGCCTGGTTTGTACGGTCAATCCCGAGTTTTTATAGCGCGATTTCCGCATAACACGGTACGCACTCACCGCGTTATAGGAGGGTTGACTGTACTTATAAGTATATACTACATATATACTTATATTTTTTTAATACTGCACAGTTTGATAATTAATTCATCAATAATCAATTAAAAACAAGGAATATAAAAAAAAATTAAGTCAATTCCTACTTAGGTCGACAAAGAAAAATTTTATTTTAGTTACTTTTTATCAAATATTTATAATTAATATAAATATGTATATACATGTGACAAAATCACAATATTACGTGGCAATTAATTTTTATTAATTAGCATAAAAGTATAGTATTGTCATCCAAAACAATCGTGTTTATAAAATTTCAGTTCCACTAAATGCTTTGAAACGTTACAATTATATATATATATATACTAAAGATTTTACCCAAGTCGCTAAAAAAGAAGCCAACATGACTATCTGTAATTTTTTAAGTAATTAGATTCAGTCAATTAATTTCAATTAATTATAATTAAATTATTTTACTGTCACTCAAAACAATCGAGTATAGAAAATTTCAGCTTTAACCCTTTATCTACTGCATTATGATTTTTACTGCAGTTTTTTTCATGCAGTAATTTTTTTTTTTTTTGAGTCTCTACATGGAAAATTAAGGGATATACATAAAAAAAATACTCAACTTTGGGAAATTTAATTCGTTAAAGCTTATTAATTAATTAAAAATATTCAACTTTTGAATTAATTATATACACTGTTCATTTAAAATAAATAGTCAAGGCCCCTCTGTCTTCATTAACATAAAAAAAAAAATAAGACACTTAACTTTTGACATTAACTACTTTTTCGGAAAAAAATAACTATCTTCGCAATCCGCTGAAAACGCAGTTTTTGCTATAAAACTATCACCTTCACCGCTAAAATACTTCTCATGGAACCCTTGGAAGAGTGGATTTAAAAGAATATTCCTGCGAAGTATCGTCAGAGTATTTCGTAAAAATGGTTATTCTACGTAATTTTATAGTGAGTGGTACTTATAAGTACCGTCGGTAGATAATGGGTAAAAATGTAAGAAAAAACCTTTTCAAGTTTTGACACAAGTCGCAAAATTCTCGCTAATTCGCCTAAAATGATGCCAACGCGGCTGTGTCTGTAATTCTTTGAATAATTAGTTTTTATCAATTCATTTTTATTAAGTTAACTAATTTACCATATTGTCATCCAAAATAATCGTGTATATAAAATTTCAGCTCAGTTGAGTGCTTTACAGTGTATTTTATTAACGATTGAAAATTTGAAGAGGATTTGAAGATATAGGGAAATTGTGTGAACTAAAAGTAAGAATTGAAAAAGGGATTTCATTCATGTTATCTATTTTCATATTCATTAACTCTTTGAACTTTGGTAAAACCACATTTCTACTTATGAAAAATATATCACACCACTAATCTTCGAATGGGTTTTGCATAAAAATAAATAAATGCAATCAATATGAACAAGAAAAAAGACCCGTTTAAAAGCGAAATTTATCGTTTTGATCTTAATTACTTCTAAATTTCGGAATTTAAGTAATTGAATAAGCTAATTATCCACTTTAATAATCTAATTGATTATTCTTTTGGCACATTCAAAATTGAGAGCAATCAATTTCTTGATGCAGTCTTTTTGATATTTTGGGGGACTTTGAGATATGCAGCGAAAACCAATGTTACTGTACAAGATACGTCTGTCCTTTTATGTTTAATGATTTAGTTTCTAAATCTCTACTAAATTAGATTAATTATTTAATAAATATTTTTCTATTAACAAAGTATAGTTTAAGTCGTTTCTATATAAACATTACCATGTTTCAACATGCAACTTGTGTGATAAATTTCATGATCGAATAATTAATTAACAAAAACCTAAGTAAAATTAAAGTTTTTTTTACTCTTACCCTTTTGTTTTTCAGAAAAAAAAATTAAATGTGTGTGAAAGTTTAATATTTGTTACAAAAAATAAACATATTTATATTCGATATTTTGTGTGATAGGGATTGCTAACACGCGCGAAATATTATGATTCAAACTTTATATTAGACCAGCTGTGGCTAACCCGCGGCACGCGTGCGACATTGTGGCAAGGTTGAGTTATAACATTGGCACGCCAAGACTTACTGTTGAAATAGGGTTGTGTCAGACAAAAACCTCAAAATTTGGAACAAAATATGCTTCAGAACAAATTTTTTTTTGTTATGTCATTTTAATGGAATAAATATAACTCAAAAGCAGTTTAAATGTTCCTAAAATAACGTAATTTTGTTAGCATCTTCAAGAACTAATCCTAATATAGATGGCTTGGTAAAAAAGGGAAAGAATTCAAAAACCACATTAAAAAAGTACTGACTGATAATTATTTAGAATTAAATGCTTTAAGATACTCATTTTTATTTTATATCTCACCAAATTGAGTTAACTTATAAAAAGTTTTTTAACAATAAAATCTCAGATTGAACTTTTGTATTATTATTTTTTTTAATTTATTATTATTATTATATTATATTTTTTAAAAAATTTCGACTACATGTGTTTGAATTAAATAAGTGCTATTTGCGTAAAAACCCCATAATAAACCTATAAGTAACACTTTTTTTTCACTTTTTCATTTGTTTGTTTGTTTGTTGGCAAAGTTGGAAGTGGCACACATATTTTTTTCCCCATCAAATAGGGGCATTCTTTCCAAACAGATTGGCCACCACTGTATTAGACGTTAGGGATATATAAACAACCAAGTAATTGAAAATGAAACAAAGTTTTTGCCATTTATGTGTCTGCTATCTATTTTTTTTCCCAAATGGAAGCTATTTTTTACTTAGACCAATTTTAATTAGTTATGGTGAAGAGTTGACAAATGTTTTACTTCAAACATTTGAATGATTAATTTTTTTTAAATTACATTTTGACATTTCTAAGATTTCTGGCGCACAGTTACTGACAGATACGTTAGGGTTCTTGGAACTACTTTTAATTCTCATTGCCATCCTATCTTAACTGACTTATAACACATATTGCGAGTTAAAATGAATTGAAACAAATCCACTTAAACTGCAACAAGTTCTCCGTACTCTTCTCATCTACAGAACAAACACTAAGTCCCTTTCTGAAGCCCTTTCCCTCCTTGTCCAACTTTCCTTTCGGGTCAGCAGCTGTCAAAGACCCGGACTCATCGCTGAAGCAGAAACGAGTGAAGTGGACAGGTGATGGGGTCTTCCCACCCCTGTCCACTACGATCACCGACACCTTGTTAGACCACCCTCCTTTGTTGTCGGAACCAAAGTACCGGTAGCATAGTCCACTGATTTGTTCCAATGGGCTCCCTTCCTTTGAAGAGTTAGGTTTAGAAATGCATGGATATAATCTTCTTTGATGAAAAGCTCCTATGGTCAACAATGGCGAATAAAGGTAACGAATTAACAATATAATTTTGTGCTAAATCTGCTTTTTTGTTGAGATTTTTTCAAAAGTAAGATTTTATAACTGCAGAATATATTTTGAAGGTGGGTCATTTTATTTGATACTAAAGTATGATATATGTATTCAAGTTTTCAGCATCAGGAAGTATGAAGCGATACAGCTGTTTTTAAAATTTAAACCAATGCTTCTTAACAATTCTATGTTTGCGACACAGTTTTCAATCATAATTTTTATCGCGCCCCCTCCGTACTATAACAATGTATTTAATGTAATAATAATGTGCTATGTCTTAAAGGTACAAAACGACTTTAATTGTAAACCGTACAAATTATCAAGAAAAGAATTTAATTTTGTGTATAATTTGGTATATGACAGGGTCATGGATGTCACTTGTAATTATTAAACCTGTTCTTAACTTTTTCTTTACTCTAATGGGGCTGCGGACTGGTATTTTTACCTTTAAGGAACTAGTACATTTCCCAGGAGCTGATATCACTTTTTAGTGTGGCACCATACACACGATACCAAATGCCAACCAGTTTCCTCCCCAGAGTGAGGCACTTGAGCTCTGGCAATGTGAAATTATACTGAGGAATTTAATTTTGCCGAAAGCACACAAGTCAAACGGACACTTAAGGAATTTTTTACATGTCGCATAAACATATGACATGCACGCTGTCGATTTTCGCTGCCGGGGTTAAATCCGCAACCTTAGGTGCAGAAGGCCAGTGACAAAACAACTACGCCACCCACAGCCGGCGTTCTTAACTTAGTATTGATAAATTAATTATCAAATGTATTGTGCAGTACTTATATATTATTGTAATTGTGTCAGAATGTATTTTTTCCCCGTAGGGTTATCCCGCCTCCAATAAGGGCTCACCCCACAGTTTGAGAAAGGGTAATTTAAACCTAAAAAGATAAAAGTACTTGAATGAGTTAAGTTAACTTCACATTAATTCGTAATAACTACACATGATCAAATTCAATTTTAGAAGCGTTATAATAAACAGTTTATTGTTATATCATTTCATAGTTGAACATTTTTTGTAAAAATGAAGGGGGATTTTTATATATATGTAACTTTCTGCAGTGAATGAACATGAAATACATTTTTGTTTTCAAATATTTTGTTTTTATTTTAGTTATTATACCAGTTCATTAGGAATACAAGATGATATGTATAAGTATAATTAGGCGGCCTATGAACGTTTAGTGGTTGATGAGCTTCTGTGAAAAAACGTTTTATTGTGCGCTATTAATAAATTGTTTTTAAATAATTTAATTAAATGGTTTTTATTGTTATACTAAATTACCTTTTATTTTCAATTCCTTATTAGTTCACAATATTCCGACATATATATATATATTTTGTTAAAGTTTTCAATCGCGCGTTAATAAAACACATTTTAAAGCGCTCAGTAGAGCTGAAATTTTATATCCACAAATATTTTGGATACCAATACTGTAATTTAATTATAATAAATAAAAATTAATTGATTAAAGCTAATATCATTCATACAATTACAGATACGGCCACGTTAATATCATTTTTGGTGACTTAGCGACCATTTTGACGACTTGTGTTAAGACTCGAAAAAGTTCTTTCCTCACATTTTAAAGCTCTCATTTGAGCTGAAATTTTCTATACGCGATTGTTTTCGGTGACAATACTATAATTTGGTTATAATTAGTTTAAATTAATTGACTGAAAATAATTATCTAAAGAATTAGAGATACAGCGACGTTGGCTCCTTTTTTAGCTACTCGGGTCAAAACTTCAATTTTTTTTCTCACGTTTTAAAGCATTCAGTTGAACTGAAATTTTATATACACGATTGTTTCGGTTGACAATATCATACTTTAATGATAATTAAAAAATCAATTGCCACTTAATATTGCTATTCTGTCATATGTACCCTATACTATGCTATGCCATATGTACCCTGTCATATGGGCCCTAATGAGGTACATATTTATATTAATTGTAATTATTAAATAAGAAGTTACTAAAATAAAATTTTTCTTTGTTGACCTAAGGAGGAATTGACTTAATTATTTTTTTATATGTCTTGTTTATAAATGAGTCTATTAGAAAAAGCGTACATTAGACCGATTATTTTCCAGTTATGAAATATTAAAAGTGCTTAAAATATAATTGTTCGGGGAGAGAAAAAGAAAAAGCAATTTTCAGTTTTTGTTATCAAATTTAGTATTTATTCTTTATAAATGAGTGCTATAAGAATTTAGAATAAAGTATACGGTGCATGCCAAATTCGGCTAATTTCTGTTTACTGATTTTATACTTGAATACTATTTTAAGTAATATATACGATACTAATTTGTCAGCGAAAATCGAAAGTTACTAATTTGGTAACTGTAATTTTAAATGCCTTCCAACTTCTATACCTGCTGTATACATTTCATTTAAAATAACATCTTTAAAATACTTCCTGCGAAAATTGAAATTTAAGCTAATTTATAGGCAAAGAAAAAAACAAGCGATAAAAATCAAGTTCCATAAGACCAAAATATTTTTCAGAAGTTAAATAATTGAGTCAATTAACATTTTAACATTATGATTAAGCTTTCTTTCAGACATTAAGTGAATTGCATAAAATTAAACACAATCAAAATTAACTATCTTTTTCCATAAGATATAAAAAGAAAAGTAATATTATTTTGAAGCTCTTAATTTATAATACACACATATATGATTTAATAGTAATTCATAATTTATTATTAAATAATTAGTTGTGTTAGTAGTATTAGTAAAGAATTTGTTAGTTGTGTTATCTCACCAATAGAAATTTTTTTAACAATATTAAAATATAATAAAATTTTGGTTATAATGAATATTTTATGGGAGATTTGTGCTGACAGTTCATCCTAATGTAACTCGACCTTGGATACTATTGTTTAAAACTAATATATTTTAAAAGAGAATACATTGATATTTTTATAGTACATTCCAGATAAAATTTTTATATGTTTATGCTAAATCACTTAGAAAGTTAAAAGTTAGGATATCCGACTACGTTCGAAACTGTTATTTTGCCGCGGCAAACGAACATTTTTTTTTAAGTATTTAGGGTCACTTAGATTAGAATACACGCATCAGATTGTTTTAAGAATATTATTACGATACAAAATTATTTAGATGGAATATTTTTTCCAAAAAATGAACATAGATTAAATATTTTTTAAAACATTTTCCTTTTACGAAAAATGCCTCTATAATAATAATATCTTGCCTACATACAGCTCAGACCTCTGTACAGAGCCTGAACTAGGATTTTTGAAATATATAACTTAGAAGTTGAATTTATCGATATTTTAATACATTAGAGTGAAAAAAGTTTAGCAAAAAAACACCGATTATTATTTCAATTGGTAGTAATTCTGAAAATAATGTGAATTTTTCAAAATTCTTAGTTCAGGCTCTCTGGGAAAGTCTTAGCTATATATAGACAAAATATTATTATTATAGGAGCATTTTTCTTAAAAGAAAAATGCTTTGAAGACACGTAATTCGAAGTTAATTGTTTGCAAAAATGTTGAATTTAAATAAATTTTTAGTGTAATAATATTCTTAAAACAATTTTTTATACGTGTATTCTGATCTAAATGACATTAAATATTTTTAAAAATATTCGTTTGTACGCTTTTTCAGAATTACGGTTCTGAACGTAGTCAGATACCTTAAAAAAACTTACTAATGCATTTAACTTTTATAAATTAAAATAAAAAGTCGGATAAATAGTTATATACATGTGCGTCACTTTTACAAAAGTGTTTAGGAACATCAGTGCACTTTTCTATCTGAAAAAACTATTCAAATCTTTCTTCAATAATAACAAAACACATCTTTAAGCAAATCAAAATTTTAATTCTTACGCAAACTAGAAAACTGAAAATACCTAAATGCTTTATTAAATTACACGATCTCAGAAACACATACACACATTAAATTAAAATTGAGAGAAAACAAATGGGTAATTTAAAAATGAAAACACTTAGGAAGCATAGTTCTAAATAATCTAAAAAAAACATAAAAATAATATTTTTAAGAAAAAACTTAATTTTTAAAGAACATTCCTTCGTTTTGCTGAAATGTACTTCACAATTAACTAGAACGTTTCGCTGTTTGATAAAACTCAGATATATTTTATTTCTAAACCATTCTTCATAACTCTTATCTTGTCTACATAATTGAAATTTTTAAGCGAAACAAAAATGCTGCACCATTTCGAAAAATGCACCAAAACTGCGGCTTTTTTAAAAAAAACTCACTTACAAATAGTCATATTTAATTGAATAATCACGATTAATTTTTTAAGTAAACATCTAAATCATTTGTTATATCGAATATGTCAGTTTGCATTAACAATTTCTGGAAAATATAATGAGATAATTGGATTATGAACGTGGTATTACTTGCAAAATAATTTCTCTTGATTATTCCTTTATCACTAACTGTCTTTTTGCTGAATTGTTTCATTTATTTTAGGGACACATTTAATGAATGCCTGTCCTTTTAATACTTAATTAACAGTTGTGAGGGTAGGACAAAGCCACAAATAATTAAAGCGCTGTCCCCGTTATTAATTAAATTTTTTCTCAGTGTTTGCATTATTTTAAAATTAAATTTGGGGTTGCTTAATTTGGAAGTATTTCTTTAGGTGTCATTATTAATAAATTGTTAATTAACTGTATACAACATAGTAATTTTCTTTGGAGTTATTTTTCTTATTTTGAGTAAATTAATTTAAGGGAGAAAAAGTTTCAGTTTCAAGTAATAATATTCATGTACAATTATTTTAAATGTTTTATTCTAATTCTGTACTTTTACTTAGTTTTCGATCTGATATAAATTACAAAAATAATTTAGTCAGATATTTTTGTTAAACATCAGATCAGGACAAGGCGAATTTACCAGCTAAGCCTAATTTTATTTAAAAATTCATGTAAAATCTTAAATGCGATCAAATAAGCTAAAATGTATTTTTATTGTAAATGATAAAATCTGAATATACAGTACAAACATTTTTGCAACATTTAAAAAAAAAACAATTGCGAATTTTAAAGAAAATGTTTTCATTTTAATAAAAAAGTACTTTTCACTCTTTTGCCATGATGATTAAAATAAAATAGACGCAAAACTTACAAAATACTATCTGGTAAATATCGAACAATACATTTACTATCGCATAAACTTGATGCGGTACTAACATACAAAACTTTTAAATAACAGCTAATGTACCGTTTCCTTTATTTTTAATTAATCCGTATAATGCTTTTTGCTTTCTTAGTATCACTTTAGTATTATATTTTCTGTTGTTATGGTTTTGGCAAATCTAAATGCGATAGCAACGAAAACGAATTGTTTGTTCTTACTTAATTAAAAATGAGTCACTGCAAGATTCTTTTTCATTGAAAATGAGTTATCACGTTTGTTCTATGAAGATCTGCTTTTTAGATGTCTTTTGAGTATTAAAATTATTGATGAGAAGAAAATATGAACCACAAATAAAATAAATTTTATCGTGGTCCTGAACGAGTTAAAGAAATAGTTTAATTCTATATATATAGTTCGAGATTTTAAATTCAAAAGAAGTGAAGAAATTTATAGATACTACAGTTATATAAAAATTAGTAAGACTAAGAAGTAAAAAAAAAGAATCATATTTCAAAATTATATTCAGAAGAATATATTTGGAGGACTTGATTTTGAATACAATAAATACGTTATTGTTAAACACGGAATGCTACAATACATTAAAATTATGAAAATCTTTTTTCAAGTGAAAAATTTACTATAAGTAGTT